>CAIGRP010074920.1:0-13781 GCA_903798385.1 Fraxinus cuspidata | reverse complement strand
TCCAATACCAAATTAAATTAATTATTCTTTCCAAATCCTCAACTACAAGTTGTGAGTCACTAATAATTTTGATATGTTCAAGGTTGTGGGCGAAATCTAGAGCGATGGCGACGGCCTCATAACCCGACTCATTGTTGTTAGCTTCAAATTCAAATTTGAGTACAACACTGAATTTCTGTGAGCTTGCCTGGGCTGATGATTATGACCGTTGCACCTGAGCTTGAGGAGTTAGATGCTCCATTTACAAATATCTCCCAAGTGTCCATGGTGGTAGTGGTTGGGTTATCCCCTAGCCTCCAAGGCTTTGGGAAGAGTTATGATATGAAGTCAGCCAAGGCATGTGCCTTAATAAAGGGTCGGGGTTTGAACTCTATATCAAATTCATCAAGTTCGATTGCACACTTTAACAATCATTCTCAGACATCGGGCTTCTAGAGTATGTGCTTGAACAGTTGATTGGTGAGCACCACAATTGGGTGAGATTGAAAATATTGTTGTATTTTTCGTATTGCCGACCAAGGCAAGAGCAAGCTGTTCGGCCAATGTGTATTTGGTCTCCGCATTGAGTAATACATTGCTTACATAGTTAGATGGTTTGTTGAGCTTTGTTAACCTCTTTCACCAATGCACCACTTACTACATTGTGAGAAACGACCAAGTATAAAATATAGTATCTTCGGACTTCGGTTTCGTGAGAATTTGCTGTATTGCTAATGTTTGTTTAAGCTCTTGGAAAACCTCTTCACATTCCTCATTCCACTCGAAGTTTTGATTACCCTTGGAACTCTGAAAATGGAAAATACCCATCTGCTGCATGAGACACAAACATGTTCAAAGTGGAGCTTTTGTACCTATTTTTTACTCTTAGGTAATTCCATTGATTTCAAGGCTTGTATCTTATTTGAATTGGCCTCAAGTCCCTTGTGCATGATTATGAAACTCAGGAATTTGCTCGAGCCTACCCCAAAGACACACTTTATCAGGTCTAATTTCATCTTGTATTTTCGAAGGGTGATGAATACCTCCTCGAGGTCAACAATATGTTGGTTCACCTGTTTGCTTTTGACTACTATGTCGTCAATATAGGCCTCAATAATTTTTTTCAATCAAATCAACAAAGACTTTGTTGATGAGCCTTTAATATGTTGCCCCTGCATTTTTCAAACCAAACTGCATAGTCTTATAATAGTATATAGCAGAATCAACCACAAAAGATGTCATCTCTTGATCTTCTTCAGCCATGAGGCTTTGGTGATAACCAAAAAATACATTAGGAAGCTATACAATGTATAGCCCAATGTACTGTCCACGAGGTTGTTAATCTGAGATTAAGGATAATTGTTAATAGGGCATGCTTTATGAAGTCAATACAAACTTTCCATTTACTTTTGGCCTTTGGTAAGCCAATCAGGGAACTGAACTTTCCAAATAAACCAAGCACTGATAAGTTTACCAATCTCCTTCCATATGACCTCTCGACGTTTTGGTGCAAACTGTCTCTTCTTTTGTTTAATTAGCTTAGTCCTTGGACTAATATTGAACTTGTGGACCCAATCCTTGGGTTTATCCCAAACATATTCTCAACCTTGCATGCGAATAAATCAATGTTGCGAGACATGCAACTTATAAGCTCGGCCATAAGAGTGATGCTAAGATCCTTACCAACTGTCACTTTTTTACCATGCTCGAGTTCAACCTTTATCAATTTTTCCACCGAGGAAAGTTTTCCTTACTGCTTGAGCTGTGGCTCAGATGTTGAAAGTTCCATGATGTTAGTGCTTAATCATTGAATACTAGTGATATAACATTGTCTAGAAGCTATTTGGTCTCCTCGCACAACCCCTACACCATTACTTGTAGGGAATTTCATAGCAAGGTGGAAAGTGGAACAATAGCTTTGATCTTATTGATAAAAGGTCTCCCAAGAATGGCGTTGTATGCTATCAAAGCACGAACTACCGGAAAGATGTGATTTTTGTCACATGTCACTGATTTGAACCCAAGGCGAGAGAAAGCTCGACGACTCCTTCTAGTATGATTGTTCCACCCCCAAATCCCTGAAGAATGGATTTAAATACTTTGAGTTGTTCGGTCAAATTTCCATCTTAGTGAAGGCCTCATGAGAGAAAATGTTGGCTACACTTCTATTGTCGATTAAGACCCTTTTCACCTTAAAGTTAGCTACAATGGTTGATATGACTAATGTGTCATTATAAGGAGATGATATACCGTCCAAGTCCTTTAACCCAAATGTGATATCTTCATTGTTATCATGATCCTTCCCTGATGTTGAGGTATATTGCGAAGTATATTGCTTATGCCTGCTGTTTGAGTCTCCTCCCGATGCTATACACCCGACGATAATGTTAATGGTTTCTGCTGTAGGTTGACCACTGTCCTTTCCTTCTAGAGCATTTCCTTTGTCACAATCATCCCTTGGGCATTTGTCCTAACTAAAATAAGCATTTAGGAATCATCTTTTGATTAGAGCCTCAATATTCCGTTGTAAGGCTTTGCAATTCTTCGTGGTATGCTCGTAGTCCCAATGATAATCACAATACTTGTTTTTATCTCTAGTATTATGAGGGGATTGCATTCTTGAAGGCCATTTAAGCTCCTTCATATCTTTGATTTCCATCAGAATGTTGGACCTAGAAATCTTCAACCAGGTGAATGAAGTCGATGGTACTTCATGTCTCTGTTTATTCCGAGGAGTTTCTGGTCGAGGATTTGCATCATGCTATCTTTTATACTCGGTCCTTTCAGAGGTCGGGCCAATCTTCCACGAATTCAATGTCTCATCCATATTAATATATATTTCACCTTGAGTGAGAAGTTTGGTCACTGATTTTGGCGAAGTTTTTGACAAGGACATTTTGAACACCTCACACCTTATAGCATATGTGAGAGCGAAGACGGCTTATGTGATATGTAGTTCAGGTATCTGAAGCCTTTCTTTACTAAACTTTGTTATGAAATTACGTAGCGACTTTCCTGATGCGTTTACTATTTGTGAAGAAGGCAAGAACTTGTAGGCCAAATCTAAGAATGAGGTAATGGAATTGGGCTCTAAGTAGAGAACCAATTCGTACAACATTAGTCAAATATTGCGAAAAAGTGTTGTACATCACTGGATTTGGTATAACCTGTAAATTCAAGATGTCGTGTATACATTGAGATTGTTGATCGGGTCAGTAGTTCAATCATACTCTTTTATACAAGGATACTTGAATCTATCCAGTAAGGGATACGACAGGATATCTGGAGTGAACTGAGAGTTAGGGGTGAAATTGGTTGACCCCTGAGTGTTCCGAAGCATACCAGCTGCAACCCATCCTGAATGATCCCGACAAGTTCACCAGAGTCTCTAGTAACTGGTCTCGAGCCCGAGGTCAAATGTTGTATTCCCGAGGTTTCAGTACCACCATCACTAGGAACTGGGGATAGAGCTCTAGCTCGAGCATCGACCATAATCCACCTTGGGGTGTTAGCGCTGGATACAGATTTCTTTGACTTAGTAATCGAGTTAGCATGGCAACTTGTGCTGAGCTCCTCAATTGCTCCAGGAGCAACGATTGCTGGTAGGGTATTGGTATTCCGATGATTCCTCCTAGGGCACCGGAGGATCTTCAGTGATGGGGTGATTAGGAGCAGATAAGTTTGTTGGAATGTGCCATGAGCGTGTGTTAACCGTGGCTTTTGGTAGCACTTCCCACAAATGACACCAATAATGCTAGCAGACATCGTATCTATTGATTTTCGAGCTTGAGGATTGACAATGAGTACGAACAGAATCTTATAGTACTTGAAATAAAAGATTCGAAGTATGTCCTTGTAGCCCTCCGATACTTAAGTTAGAGAGAAAATTTATGCGTGAAGTTATAAACTGAAAATTATGTAAAAGTGTACATGAATAATGAATTGAGATCCTATATTTATAGAGACAAGTAGCACAATCCTAATAGGATCAAGTTACTCAATTCCTTGTTGTTTTTAGAGTTGTAGAAGGTGTTAAAGTCAAATCAAAGTAAGAGGAAAGAGATCTAGTAGGACTCAACTTCATAAGAGTTGAATAAGCTTTATCTTATGGAAATAGAGTCATGTGAAGAAAACAATTGGCCAGATAGACAAGTAAGTGAACGAGGAAGTCACAACTCACAACTAGAAGTATGAGTACAAGTTCAAATTTTTAAAGAAAACGAGGTCAATTGCATTGCATGCCCTAAGTTTCACCAACTTCTTTTAGAATGAAATCTCTTTACATTAGGATGGCATTCACTTTAAACATGTTTATTCTTAACTATTATCTTCATCACATTCTTATTTCTAACATTTTATTGATTAGAAAATTTGGTCCTAAATTATGCATCCAAAAATATTGTTAACGTGTTTTAAAATGACGGTCAATTATTTAATCGCATTTTTACATTTTTATTTGTTACGTTTATCTAAAAATACAATGGATAAATGAGTTTTTTACTCTACCTTAAAAATTATTTTGGAGATAAAACATAATCAAGAACAATTTATGTTAATTTGAGAATAAGAATACAATAAAAAAAAGTTTGAGACGTAAATGTTATAATGTATAAAGGTTATGAACATTTTATGCAATTAAAGTGTAATTTAGTTGACAGTCTTTAAATTTTTTTTTTTTTTGCTCCGTACTCATTTTCTGTACGTAAATCCAAATTTTTCTACTTTTTAACCATACATTCTTCAAAAATTTACTATTCAAAATATTGTTTTTGATAAATAATGACTACCAAGTCGGGCTTAGTCTTAGACAAATCAAATGGGGCTTATTTTTTCATTTTTCAAATTTTTATTTTTCGGTATTTTCTTAATTTTTCCCGAAATTTAACAATTGATTATTCTAGACGGATAGGGCCTACGTGGCCCTGTCCGTGTAGCAAGCTCTTTAATAAGAGTAATATTATGTAGTTTCATTGTGATCACAATTCCAATCTAGTTAATGTTAGATGATAGATTAAATGGACTTATTTAATTTCACATCTTATGTAATATCACATTGACGTTACTTAGATTGAAATTATAATCCCAATAAAACTAAATATTTTCTTTTGACAATAAACCATCTGAAGTTGGATGGGCGGGTTAGCCCATCCTTCCGGCAGGCGGGTGCACCCGGATCTAACGAGAAACCCGTTTACTGTAAAATGAGATCCCATTTCCCATCCATCAATTACCTTTCTCGCGTTCGCCTTCGCCGAAGATTGCTATGGCGTCGCCGTTTGATCCATCCAAACAGTAAGTTCTTTCAAAAGGTCTATCTAAATCTTTGTTTCATTATTGAATTGATATTGAATGGCTGAGAATGTTATCGAAGGAACGTTGTAAGGAAGCAAAACAAAGGGGCCCCAATCAAATTCTTGGTTCCTCTAATCTATGCCCCTGTTCTTCCTCTTAGTAAGATTTTTTTTTCTCTCTTTTATATATTTTTATTGTAATTTTAATCGTTACTATGCTATACATTCGTTTTGAATTTATACTGTATTTTCCTAACAGTTCGGCTTACGCTCCGGCACAGGCCGGTTTTGAGGGATCGATTATTTACTGGGGTTTTGGCTGGTGCCTTCGCTCATGGTTTATACTTGGTGTATCCTTTTTCGCTTCAATACGTTTGTGGTTTTAATATTTAATGCTTTTATGTTTCTGCCTGGTTTATTTCCTTTGTTTTACTGCAAATATGTATTGCTCAGTTGCAAATGCATCTCATTTCGTCTTGCATCATGCGTGCCCTTGTTTTTTCAACACTCAAAAGTGTTTAGAATTTCTTAACAATTTCTCATTTATCAAGATAATTGTGCATCATGCGTGCCCCTTGTTTTTTCATCTGGATTCTCCGAACAGTGTTTAGGATTTTTCAACAATTGTAGGATCAAAATCAGCTATATTTGAATGCCTGTAACAAGATGTAGAGATAAAATTTGTGGTCTTAATTGGTGTGACTTGAATTTGATTTGATGGAGCAAAAATAGATGGGGAATGTGGATAGATTCTAGATCAACTGCTTTTCTGAAAAGTCTTTTGCAAAGTAGACTTTTTCGTTGCAGGGGAGGTTGCTTATTGTCTAATCTACCTTCTTAGTTACAACTAGATGCTAGGATACCATCTTGATCCATTGTAATTATCAAACACGGAATCCCTGTATTTAGCAACTTCTCTCCATTCTCTATATACAAATGCTAACTTTTTTCCATTAGTGCCATCATATTGGTTTTTCCTAAAAGCCTGAAGCTCAAATGAATTTCTGTATCAATAATGATTGAAGATTATAGAATAAGTAGAGGTAAAAGAAGGGTTGTTTTGGCTCTGACACATATCTGATATAGGAGTTAGGACTTGTATGTGTAAGTAATCTGTGCATATGTAGCTGAGATGTGATATCTATGTTGGGGATTCGATGTGGTTAAAAGTGGAGAGTATGTATCAGGCTAGAAAGGTCTAAATACGTGTAGAACTGCTGATAAAAGTCTCGGTTAGAATGTATAGAAAGGAAAGAGAAAAAAATGCTGAATGGATGGTAAGAGTATTGATATATAGGAAATTGGATTATTCTGATTGGTCATGGAACTTAGGAAGGAAAAGGCTTTTTCTGTGTATTTCATTTATTAGTATTGGAAGGACAATTGCCGCGCAACATTTTTTGTGAAAGAATTCAGAACCTTAGCGAGGATAAAAGCATGATGCAACCGTACCACCATGTAAATTTTGCTCTGCCTTTTGTTGTACTTATGACCTATTCTACTGAGACGGTGTACACTTATGAATGAGAGGTTATTGAGACTGATGCAGTGCATTCTCCAACCACTTGTGCCGCTCATCCCTAATTTACTTTGAATTGGCGTCACCTCCGCTTATTGGTTTATGTTCTTATTTCTTTTGATATCTATTCCCTCACAAATACACATTCATTAGAACATCTTCATTCTAGTACATTAATCTTATGAAAATTTTGTCCTTTCAGGTTCCAACATTTTTCTTATAAAGCATATATGATCCATAACCATTGTTAGAATTTGCCTTGTTAAGCTCATAGATATCTCCGTATTACGTAAACTTTCATCCAACCTGCAGTAATTATATGTATTAGATTTTTCTCAAGTTCTCATTCCTTGTTATTTATTGAACCTAAGAAACTTCAATCACTGTAAAAGAGCCATGCTGAAGAATCTTTGACCACTAAACATTAAGGTAAAAACAGGACCCGTGGTGGACTATTGATACAACCCTTATAGCCACCATAGTTGAGAAGACTAAAGTATTGTTCACTTGTAAACCTTAATAACAGCAAATAAATTTGTTTTGCTACTTTCAAAATCTTAACTAATTTTTACAAAGGGTTTATCTGACGTAGTAGTGTATATTTGACAACAAATAATTGAAAATTTAGCAAAGAAAGGGATGAAAACAGAGACGGATCTAGAACCGGATTACAAGCCGGACTAATATGTAGAAAAAAATTTACTAAAAAAAGAAAAAAAATACACTAAAAAAAAAATTGGCAGGGAGTGGACCGGGCTGCACCCCCCTAAATCCGTCCATGGGTGCAAAGAAGAGAAGAATTGAGGGCAAAGGAAATCGATTTTTATTCATATGTTCAGGTTGTGAATTACAATTTATAAGCCTTTTATTTATAGAGCAAAATAAACTAAAATTATTAGAACTTCTAATAAACTAAAACTTTATCAAAATAACTAAACCTAATCTAATCATTCATGATTAGAATTAGACTCTATTTTAAACTTCTATCTAAACTGTAACTCATTCACCTTGGACACGTTGGCTTCATTCACAAATGCTTTACTCAATGAAATGTGATCCACGTTGCTTCTCGGGCTCTCATAGCCTATAGGTTATCTGGCCAGTCAATTGCTGTTGTGGCACAAAGCTGACCTTTGAGTGGAATATGGCTTTATAATATGATGCAAGATGGTGATAATATTATATGACCTTGTTTATAAGGTTGAGCTTACTCGGAAACAATGAATCTGTACTATGACCTGTTCCAAATCGTTTTTCTTGTACTTATATCATCCCAAAAGTGCTTTCTTCTACCACTTCGTGCTCCTAACTTCATCTTTTCGGATGATAATCCTGAAGATTTTAAGGATGCCGAGAGCTTTTCTTACTGAATAGGGATGTATTTTATTGAGAATGCTTTCATGGCAATTCTGCTTGACATTACACTCTCTGGTGAACTCCCAATGTTACAGTATTTTCAGCTTGTTTTACCTCTAGCTTTTTAAGTACTTGGATGAGTTGCTTGTTATGGACATTTTGTAATCTGTGTGGACTGTGGACCTATTTGCTTACTGCATATGTTGGAAGGGGGAAGTATATGTTATGTAACTAGCTCATAACTGCTGACTGATACGTTTTATTTAAGCTGTGGGCTCTAGGGCTTTTATCACTTAAGTGCAACTATTATCACATTCTTTGTGTTTTGATTATTTAAATGAATTTTTGACATGGACTTAGGTATGGATCAAATGATTATTGATTAATTGTTTTAGGAGTGTTCATTGATTTTCTTGTCCCAAACACCCTAGGTCTCTGTACAGATTTCACAACGAATTTTGATATCATCCAAAATCTGTCTGGAATTTTGCTGTTCTTGCTAATTTCCCAAATTTGTTATTGTATACTTGGAAGTATTCATCTTCCAAAATTCAAGGATATGTCCAAGTGATCTGCACTTGAAAATTCTTTTTGGAAATTTTCTTACTGAAAGTTCACGTCGAATTGAGTTCAACATATACCAATGAGTTGTCAGCTTTTCAATTTTATGCCTGAAGAAATCTTATATTTTGTTTAATAGTCAATTTGTTAAACCTCTTTTGCTTGTGTTCCATCATAGAACATTATGCTGCATGTTAGATACAACACTTCGAAACTGTTCGTGCAGGCTTTTTCCTTGTAATTGCTTGTTGGTTCTTTTGTACTTTTTCCTTACAGACATGTTTAGAACAGATATATATGATATTGAAAGCAAGTGAATTGGCTGAAGAAGCATCGTATAATTCTACATCGTGGAAGTATGGCTTGAATGTACGCACTTCGATAAACAAATTATTTGCTACTTAGAAACACCGGCTTGTAATTCCTCAATCTTGTGGTGGAATTCCTTTTGTTAACATCGAGTAGCTTTAATCGAGTCTATGATTTTGACGGAGGAAAATTAAGGCAGTGAAACTGTTGAAGTGGGAAACTTTCTATGAGAACTCACTGCTTACAATTTGCGTTAGAACAACAATAATTGTGGAATGGCTGTGGAAAATCATAGCAGTTGTTATTTGGTAGACAACGTGTGAATGTTCTAATGGTTTTTTACCTCCTAAATAATGACTACACTGACATAATCAATTTTGCATCCTTCAACTGTTCTACTACCAAAAACTACACCTCGCCGCTACAAAAACAACACAATAAACTACGAAATTCAAGAAATCAAATTTAACATTTTCATAAATAATGATACTGAAAAAAAATTTATCAACGGATGAATTCCGTGAGTAAAGGCAGCTAACAACGGATATAAAAGCATCAAAGACAAAAATTTCGAGCAAAATCTTCGGGTCAAACAAGCACCTTTTCACTTTCTTGCAAGTGATGCCCATTTTTGTTATTTTTCTAAATTTTAGGTTGATTTGCGTTTCTTAAAATGTCCTACTAGGGTTTTGTTGGTACTCCCTAAAATTCTCGACATTCTTAGTGAATCAATAAATCTTTGATATGTGCGTTATTCAGTTGCTACATCACAACGAGAACTAACCCGTTGCAAAACTAGTCACTCACATGATTACATAACTAAAAATGGTTTCGATTTATTTAGCCTAATTTCATATGTAGACAAGACTAATCGATCAACTCTAAGTATGTACCTTTACATAACTAGAAGTCTAGTAGTAAATATGTATTATTCACATATTCAGGGTGTGTTTGAGCCACATAATTTTGGAAGAATATATTCTGGAATAGTAGATTGATAAAGAATGGGTGGTTGAAAAAGAATGAAAAGTTATTGACGTGAAGGAAAATATTATTTTATTGAAGAATGTGTAGTTGAAAATGAGTAGAAAAATGAGAATGAAAAAAATAATGTGTACCAAACAGGGGCTCACTTGTTCTCACTGGGTTTATGTACCTTTACATAACTAGAAGTCTAGTAGTAAATATGTATTATTCACATATTCAGGGTGTGTTTGAGCCACATTATTTTGGAAGAATATATTCTGGAATAGTAGATTGATAAAGAATGGGTGGTTGAAAAAGAAGGAAAAGTTATTGACGTGATAGAAAATATTATTTTATTGAAGAATGTGTAGTTGAAAATGAGTAGAAAAATGAGAATGAAAAAAATAATGTGTACCAAACAGGGGCTCACTTGTTCTCACTGGGTTATTAGCACAAAACATTCATATGATTGAAGTTCATAGTGCAAAACGTCACATCCTTGCAATTTTTTGCATTTTCACCCCCTATTTACACATTTCAGTGTGGAAATCATCATTTTTATCCATTTTTCAATTAAAAAATTGTGAAATGACAAATATACCCTTATATTTAAATAAAACAAAAGGAAAAGTAAGTAAAGTATAGAATTAATAGCAATCACACTCTTCATTTTTTTTAAAAAAATACAAACGAATCCCGAATAAATTATTAAAAAATTAAATAAAATAAAATTCTTCCTCCATCCTCCTCCACGACGACCTTTTTCCCCATTCAATCCCACCTTCTTTTCCCTCAATTTCACACTCGAATGAAAGTAGAAATTTAGAATTTCCAGATGAATCACCAAACTCGAGCGCACTGTGGTGAAGATGATGAACTCAAAAGTGCCTCCAAATATTCAACACCTAAATCCTCTAAAACCAACAAATTTTCTTCCTTTGATTCTTTAATTTTCTTCTTTTTCATCCTTGAATTTTTTTCTCATTGAATGCCTTTTCTTCAATGCAATCACCGGAGAACGCCTTTTTTCAAATCTATACTTCATTTCTTGAAGTGATTTCTTCACTCTCCCCCAGAAAATTGAGTGTCGCCGCCACACCCCTCGTCGAAAACGCTGCTCGATTCAAGCCCTTACTCCATTCCCAGTTTTAACCCTAAGCTCTGCAGCGTATATCCTTTACGAGCGCCGTCTCACACCTCTGTATTTCCTCAACTAAAATATGCATTTATTTGGTATAGGACCATACTATCTATTTAAATTTGTCTATTGACATTATTTGGTAGTTCATTCGCAATTGCATTTTTTTGTATTTACTACTTGAGTTGTGTTTATGAGAACTAAAACAGTGTTGATCTGCGATTGGGGATTCATTAAAATGAAGCAAACGATAGGAGACAGAACGCATGCAATGATGTTGAGTTATCTGTCATTAATACTCTTTCAAATAATCAAATGCTCAACTATCCCTTGACGAAAGATCAGCTGAAGATCAAATTGCAACCTCAGATTTCGATCATGGCCATAGAATGATTGATGAATCTGAAAATGTTAGAGAGATGATCACTGAGGTCTTGCCTACTTTGTAAACAAGAAGAAGTCACCTTAAGGTGTCGCCGCCCTCTGCTAGCACACCAAACATGATCATTTCTTTGGAATCTGATCGAAAAGAAAATTGTCCTACGATTCTAAGGAATATTCGTGAAATGGGAATCTGATTCTGGGATTGAAGGAATGAAAAATCCATTCCAAGATTTCTTGCTTGTTTGACAAAATTTTGAACCAAGGGCCTTTAGAGTTGAGTGTGAAATTGAGGGGAAAAAAGTGATTGGACGAAAAAAGGTGGTGGTGGTGGTAGTGGGGAGCACGTAGGGATGACAACGGAGATGGGTCAGGACAACCTCCCTCGCCCCTATCCTGTCAAGCAATTTTCCGTCCCATTACTCGTTTACTACCCTTTTTATATATTTTTTAAAAGTTAAATTATTCAAATATGTTTGGTAAACAAAGACTTTTATTGTTTGTCATATTTTTTAGATAATCTTCGTTGTCATTTTATATTAAAACTAATGAAATTTTGTGAAATTTTCCATTTAAACAATTGAATTCTAAAAATAAAATTAATTAATTAGACGGGGCGGGGCACCTGTTACCCGTACCGTCCCCAGACCCGACCCGATTAAGCGGGTAATCCCCACTCGGTTCGGGTGGGATATCGCGGGTATCGAGTTTGTTTGCCATCCCTAGGAGGATGAGGAGAGGGGAGAAGAAAAGTGAAAGAAAGATTTTTAAAAAAAAAATTTAATAATTTATTTGGACTCGTTTTCACTTTTTAAAAAAATTTGAGAGTATAGTAGCAATTAATTCATTAATTTTCCTTTTGTTTTATTTAAACAAGAAAATATATTTGTCATTTCACATTTGTTTATTGAGAAATTGTATAGAAATGAATGCAATAGAAGGTGAAAATAAGGGTGAAAATGTAAAAATTTGAAAGATTGAGATGTTTTGCATAAGGCTAATTAGCACAAAACGTCCCTACGTTTAGTCTTTAGTGTGCAAAACGTCCATACGTTTCAATTTTTCGCATTTTCATCCATATTTTCACGTTTTATTGAGAAAACATCATTTTCCTTTCCATCCATTTTCTCTATAAAATTCTGTGAAATGATAAATTTACCCTCTTATTTAAATAAAATAAAAAGAAAACAATAAAGAACTAATTGCAACCATGGGTTCAAATTTTTCAAAAATTACAAATGAATCTCAAACAAATAATTAAAAATCAAAACCAAAAATAAAAATAATTTTAATAAATCCAACCCAACCCAACCCTAGCACCACAATTGATACATTTCCCTTTTTGTTGGACAAAAGAATCACAAAATGAACAAACAAAATCAGTTTTGTAACAAGTTCTTCCGCTCGTCTTTACTATACATCTCTGTAGAAAATTTGCTGCTATTTTGACAACTGCAAAGTTCTTTGGTCTTTAACTGGGATGATACCTTGGCTGGGTTGAGCTAGAGATCATACATTCTTGAATCTGCATAAAAGAACACAATCGACACTTCAGCTATTAGTTCTATCAAATCTAAAACAAAAATTAAAGGATTATGAATATTGGAAGAGCTCTCACTGGTGTTCAAGTGATCCGAAGAGGCGGATCTTTTAAATAAGTCAGAAGAACGACAAGAAGATGACAAGGAGAGTAACAAGGAGGGGCGGTGGCGGAGGATGGAGGGATCTTTAGTTAGGCCCATTTGGCGGAGGAGACGGAGGCAACGTCCCTCAACTGAAGACGGCTGGGCAATCGATAAATCATATTTGTTAGACAAGCCCATAGGGAACCTGGGCACTGGCTATGGGCAGTAATTGCAGTTTAGATCCTCGTCTTCTGAGTTGGAACGGGAGCAGGAACAAGAAGTGTTCGTGGAGATGGAGATGATACAGTATTTGTGCAAATACAATAAGGTTTAGGGATTTTTTTGGTGGGGGATTGTGGCGGGGTGGAGATGGAGATGAAGATGGTGGTTGGGATTTCTTGGTAGGGGTGGTTGTTCTGGTGATGCAAGTGGTTGATGTGGTGCAGGGGCTGGGTTTATTAAAATTATTTTTGTTTTTGGTTTTGAGTTTTAATTATTTGTTTGAGACTTATTTGTAATTGTTGAAAATTTTGAGTCTATGGTTGCAATTATTTTTTTATTTTTTTATTTTTGTTTTATTTAAATAAGATGGTAAATTTGTTATTTCACAGATTTTTATATAGAAAATGGATGAAAATTGAGGAAAATGATGTTTT
>CAIGRP010074916.1:0-14723 GCA_903798385.1 Fraxinus cuspidata | reverse complement strand
TTCAAATATTATAGAGATTCAATGTAGATAATATAGAAATCAAAATTATTATTCAAATGCTCAAAAGAATGCCATATTTACCAACCAAGAATTATGAAGTGATCAAATACATTAACAAATGATATTTTCCCTTTAAGGAGGAGAATTTCAATTGAAGAAAGTTGTACCTTGATTTGAATTTGCTTCTACTATCGTAGAGAGAATTCCAATTGAAGAAGATGAAAAAGATGAAAGAAAACGTTAATTTTAGAAATTGGAAAAATAGGATTTTATTGAAGAAATGAGTGAAATGTGGGAAAATTCGGTGATTTTTGATATAAAAACTGAATGGCAATTTTATCTTTTTATCAATTATAACTTTTTGAATTTTTTTTTTTTTTTTTAATTCTGGGTCAAAGCCATTTGTCCTAAATTGTTGTGTTACCCTGTTTGGCCAAATTACCCTTTTGAATTTTGTCTACTGTTGGGTTTCTATTCGACCCGACCCGACTCGACTCTGCGTCATCATCTAGCAGCGTCAAAGTTAAGCGACACGTAAACTGTGTAAGCTGTAAACCCCCAACCCCCAGACTCTTCTACCAGTTTCCTTCACAATTTTTCAAAGAATTTGCTGTAATTTTCGGAGTTTTGCCAAAATAATATCAAAATGCCTGAAGATTTTACCTCTCAACGCGCAATATTTGGTGGCGCTATCACCAGTACTTTCCCCTTCCGTTTCCAGGTGGGTAATTTCTTTCGTTTTTCCTTTAATTTGTTGGTATAATGAAAAATAATGTTAGTGATGATTTGTTCTTGTGCTGAAAGGATGTGAGCACTATTCGTCAAGTTCCTGATCATCAGGTTAGTTAATAATTAATGAAGATTATCCAATTTATTTATTTATTTGTATTATCATGTTTTTGGTGATGCAATGATAATTTGCCTTTTGATTGTCTTGTTTGTGCAACGGTGGTGTTTTAGGAGGTATTTGTGGACCCCACACGCGACGAGAGCTTGATATTTGAACTGCTGGACTTGAAGGCTGACGTGCCGGACCAGGGCAGTGCCACTTGGTTTCTTCAAGATCTTGCCAATGAACAAGATGCCGAGGGAACTATGGTAAAATTGGAATTTTCCATTTTGTTACTGAATTTGAAGTCACCAGGTGGTATTATTGAATCTTGATTGTTCGATCACAAATTATGGAGCTAGCTACCGACCATGTATTGAACTGTGATAATTAAATGAATCTTGAATTCTGTGCTGTTAGACTCATTTCGATTACAAGTTTCAGAGGTATTAATTTTCTAGAGATAGGTCAATTACTTTCCTCCAATCTGCAACCATAGAATTGTGGTCGTCCTGGTGTGGCTGTAACTTTGATGGTTGAGAGGGCAGTGGGAGTTACAATAGCATTAACGACCAGAACACATTTTCCCTTACTGGGAATTTCTTAAATTTGAACTTAATCACCAAAGCATAAATTTTTTGGATTTTCTTATATGCAGTAGAGGGGCATAAGTTTCATAAGAGGGGTTAATGGGAAAGTCTTGTAATACCGTATCTTATTTAGTGGATCAATGTTATTGCAAAGGTTTTACATGGTTCCATTTTTCACCTGCTTATTGAACCTCTTGTCCAGTTGTAGTGAGGCAACCTATAATTTACGAAGCTTTTGTTTATAATCTGTACAGCAAGAACTGTCTATAAAAATGTAAAACTTTGAATTCCCACACCATGCTTTCATAGGTTCTGCTGCCTAACCTTTTGTCTTAACATTTTCCATTAATGGTATTGAGCAATATGGGACAGTAAATCCATTATAATGAGCTGAAAATTTAATATTTTCAGGTACTTGAACAGTCAGGGGTATTCCAGGCTGATGGGTTGCAATGCAGAAACATACCTGCTGTTGTTACAACTGCTACTGGGCAAATGGTATGCAATATTTAGAATCATATTTATATAGGGGAACATACTTCGGGCTTTATAATTTTGACTTTTGTTATGTTAACTTTAGCTTCCTCATTCACAAGAAACTGTATCCATACTCTTTTTTTCCTTCTCCTTTTAATGAAAATGAAAATTATTGAGTTCTTTTTGAAATTTTAACGATTATTTCAAATCTTTGCTTAAAGAGCATGCATTCCTCACAAATGTATTTATATTGTGATTATAACGTATACTCCAGGAAAGGACAAGTAATTGGGATGGAACAATGATTCACACAACATTAACTGTAATTGAGTTTCTGCCTTGAATACTAAGATTTGTAAAACTTTCAACCATTGTAGTTGTTACTATAAATGAGTTGAGGCTATGATAAGATCTTACTGTTGTAAAGTCCAACATTTCCCCATTTCAGTCAATACCTTCATTGACCAATCTATAATGTGGGGAATGTCTATATTCTTTTGCTAATTGATGTACTTCCATTGCAGGGCATATCCAAGGGAAGACAAGGAAGGGAAGCGCAAAATATTGTGAAGGTAAATTTCTTTTCTCTTCTTTAAAGCACTTCTATATTCGGGACCAAATAGGGTCAGGCCATGTGGGGATTCGGATTGAAAATATGGACTGATTGCAGTATGTCTTCTTGTCAACTGAAAGAATGTGGAGAGATGTTTTCTGTATGTGTTTGTGCATGCATATATGTATTTATGGGTGCCTGCTGGGTTGCATGGAGAAAAATGGTGAGGGAACGACTGAAAGAGACAAGATAGAAAGGAGGTTGCTGGGGGATATATTTAAGCTGTTTTGTGCAATCTAAAATGTTGGCTTTTCCAGGTCTATTTGGCTAATTTGCGTCTTAAGGAAGTTGGGACAGATGTTCTGATCACTGCATATGAGCCTATGTTGATAAAGTAAGTTGCAAAAACTTTCATCTGCCAATTCTTATCTGATAATCGCTATGATTATTTCTTTGCTGCACGTGAAATCTTCCCATGCAAAATGGAAAAACATTAGGGCTGTTCTCTTTACCATTTTCAAGCCGTTTTCTGTTTTCGATTTTCCAAAACAGCGAAAACGCGTTCTCTTTCCCATTTTCGAAAACGCATTTTTGCAAACAAGTTAAAACTTTATAAAGAAAACACAAAATAAATTTTGTAAAGAAAATACAAAACGACAAATTTGTCGTTTTGAGTGTTTTCAGTTATAATCAAGTCAAAATTTTCAAAACTTGTTTTTGGTGTTTTCAAAACAATTTTTCAAAATGTCAAAGAGAATACATTTTCAACAATCTCAAAATGACACTCAAAACACAAAACTCAAAATGAATTCAAAACTCAAAACATAAAACTGAAACACAAAGAGAAGAGCTCATTACTTTTTTATTGGTTCTGCATCTTTGTGCTTCTTATCCCCCTACCCCCGGAAGGAAAGATAAGAATGGTGTATTACCACTAAGGATCTCTAATTAATTTTTGGCAAAAAGACTAGTTGAGATGCACCTAATATATTCTTTCATCTGCATTGTTTCTGTTCTTGTAGTCCTTTGAGCGAAAGTGCTAGCACGGTTGGGGCTGGTTTGGCTGTACCTGCTGCACAATCTGGATGTATGCCAATGGCTGAAGTGTTCAAACTTGCTGTTTCTAGTTTCAAGGTGAATGATTGGAGCCTATTTGGTCCCGTTGCTTGATGAGTTGTGGAATGATGCCTGCAAACACAAATCTCTAATTACCTTAATGGTGTGTCTTTTATTTCCTGTCTTAGACCAGTTTTCTCTTCGAGTTAAATTTGTTTACTTGGCTGAGGAAAATAAGTTGCTTGGATTTGGGCCCTAGAAAATATTTTAGTGGGTTAGGTCTCAAAATTTGATGATAATTATACTTATGCTGGATATTTGTGAATTCTTGTTATAGGTTACCATTCTTCAGAGTCCTTATCGGCTTTTTTGTTTTGAGAAATGAACTTCAGATAATAATTACTCTTTGTCCACGAATCACTTGTATCTACAAGAAGTGCATTTTAGTTCAATTTGGTGCCGATTGTGTAGGCAAAACTTGATATTTTCTGATGATACTCCATTCTTCTGTTTCATTCTCAACAGTGTCCAATGGGCAAATTCTTTATATCACCTATTTAATAATTCAAAATTGTTAGAACTAAGAACAAAATTAATGCAACAAGAATCTTTAAAGGGAAGGAAAAACAGTGTCCAATTTTGTATCAGAGGAAAAATGAAAATGTTTACATGCTAATAAAAATTACGACACGATGAGGCTCCCTGAGAAAAGTTGTTCATCGAGAGGCCTCCATCCAACAAATGGAATGGCGTTACAAAATCATCAACGAGAAAAGTGCAATAAACCACAAAATTTTGCAAGACCCCGAATTTGAAGTCTGAATGAAAGCAATACCATAATTTACATTTCTACCCCATCAATTTCAGGGTTTTCTTTTCTGAATATGCTTATTAACAGGCAAGCACACAATCTCATGCATGAAATAATAATGAGACTTGAAAGTGCATAACCACCGGAGCTCCGGATGTTGAGTTCTTTCAACACACCCCAATAGGCAACTAGGCTATTTTTAGAGTTAAATCGAAAGTGGAATTCATCCTTATTCATCCTGTGTTTTTTCCTTTCTCCGAGTCTAATTTTCGGCAATAACCTTGTCATCAATAGGTTATGTTAGCCATTGTGGACTACTATGGATAACTAAAGGGTAAAAGCATAAAAAATTGAATCTTTCTTTCTTTTCATTTTTTTCCTGACATAAGCTTTCCCCAGAATCACTAATCATAAGAAATACAAGACGCATCATGCTAGGCTAAAAGGAACTGCAACAGAGTTGAGTATGTCAAAGATGTAGCATTGCAAACATTGATTACAACAGTTCAACCATAGATAAACCTGGAACTTGTTGAATGCAATTCGGCGCTCAAATTCTTGGAGCAGGATATCTTCTTCTCTCTGTGACATCTCCCAGATTTTTTAATGTTGGTGCCCAACCATCAGGTTTGTTCTTAAAATCAGTACTAAGAATTTTTGAATTGTCCAAATAATTGTTGGCTAAATCAAATATCCTGCATTGATGAACCCAAAAAGGTTATTTAACAAGGTGTTCCCAGAATCCCCACCTCCAAACTTCTATGAGCAAACTCCAATAAGACACTATAGAGAACCAAATGAGGTGCTTCGTGGAAAGGCTTGATTACTGGAAGAATATGTCAATGAAATGTCACTGCAAATGGTTAAGGTGTTTTATGGTCATAACCAGGGGAAACAATTCAAGCAACTTTAGTTTCAGAGCTTCGATGTCATTTTTGGAAAAAAAAAAATGTCTTACATGAGTACGAGAAGGGAAGACACAGACTCACAATAAGAGAGACTTTCTAGCTATGTTGCCTACACTATACGATAGCGGACACACTCGATTAGATAGCTACATACCTACTCGCAACGGAAAGGAGAAGACACCCATCTAATACCATTCGTATCTATCCTATCTTGATCTTACCTTTTTAGAAGCCTGGGAAGACCATAAAGAAAGAGATAAGTCAAAAGAGCAAGTGTGATCTAAGAACAGATAATAGCAGCAGATATATAGGTTGCAGTTTTCGCTCTATCTATTTTGTTAGTTCCATAGCAGCGCTTCCTACTAGTTCGATAGGAACAACTACCTACCTAGCTACATGTCTTGATCCCATCATGGAATGCTATTTATTCCCATGAAGTGCACTTCTGGAGCCGACATGTTCAAAATAGATTCCATTCATGAGGTCATTCCATATGGTGCTGGGGTCTTTGCCTGGAGATGGCACAACATGACCAAATGAAACATAGCTGATACATGCAGAGCATCAGGACAAGTACATGGTCCGGCTTAATCAATACAAATGCACTAACAAACAGCAATTAATTTGAATAAATTCCACCCTAGCAAACTCCAAAAAACATATAATATTAACTTGTCTTTATTATTACACATGGCAATTTGCATTCAAATAACATAAGTCAGGTTATTAATTAACAAGTCGACATCGATAATATATAATCAAGTCGATGTTCATAAATTCACACTAGACCAGTTAATACTGCAGCACCATTGCACAACGTGAAAAGGAAATCATTTGTATATAATCAAGTCGCCGCCAGTTTTGTATTTATTTATTTTGATGACTCAAGTGTCCAAGTTTCTTCCGACTAATCCTAAGGAGTGACGGTCTTCCCCCCTGGTTCGCCATCCGGGTTAATTCGGATGCAATCACAGCTTATACACAATTGGACCGGACATTCGGCAATTCTCCTCCATGTGACATTTGTCTTCCAATATTTAAATGTTACCTTGTAACATAAATGTTGCCTTCCAGCTGTCCGAGGATTCGAACATTCGATACTTCATAGAGAACCCTCCACTTTACCACAACAGTTTTGTGTTTATTGGTTGGTTGTTTGGTGGAGAATGTACGGAAGGCTAAGGCGTGGTTCCGACTGGGTTTTGTGAGAAGGCGGTGAGTCTCTAAATTGGAGCCATTTGCAATTATTCTTAATCTTTTTTTTTAATTTTTGAGAAATTGGAGTGGAGGTCCCAAACCTTTCAATTTACTGCAGATTATACCTTAACATTTTATTTTTGAGGTCGCTATAACAAACATTTCACTTTAATTGCAACTGAACGTCACTGATGTGTCTTTTGATTCCATAATTTATTCCAGAGTGGTTAGATGGTTTGGTGGCGCTTGGAGGGGTGCTGTTGATCGGAAGTGACGGGGTGGGGGCTTTGGAGAAGATGAAATTATTTTCCTCTTTTTTTATTATTTAATTATTTTAATTGTAGAAATTGTAAATATTCCAATTTACCCCCTCAATTGATTTGTCAATTTAAGGGTTGACTAACAGAACAGTGGATGAAATTTGTCCAATGGACTTCACTGAAATTAAAATGAAAGGTTTGGGATTGTGGCAGCAAAAATAAAAGGTTAAGGTGTAATCTTTAGTAAATTGAAAGGTTTGGAACCTCCGCTGCAATTTCCCCCTTTTTGATTTGAAAAATAATTAAGTAATAACTATTGGGCTGAAGCCCTAATTCAACACTTTTTTGACTGAACTTTAAGGCCCATTAGGGCTTTGGCCTGAAACAGCTAATATATAAATAGCCCTTACAAACTTCTTGTTTAAAAGCTGAAACCCTAATTTCTGTTGCCTTCAGCAGAAAGAGATCGCCGGATTGAAGATCGAGTCAGTCTCGGTCAACAACGATGGTGCACGTCTCTTTTTACCGCAACTGTAAGCATCTTATTCGTCATTTAATGGTACATACAGAGCAGTACGCATATATCTGTGATTTATAAATGGGAGTGTGTATTTTGATGATTATTACCTTGTTGATCTTCGACGCTTTTGCTTCATCTTACGTTTTGAGCTGTTCGATATCCGTTGGTACCTTTTTTGTGATTTTTTTCCTGATTTCTGTTTACAAGTTGAATGTATGTAAATAATGTTTCGTCTTAAATAGTACGGACTGCATTATCAATGATCTTAATGCTTCATTATTATTTAATGTATCTATTTATAATTTATAAAGAATGTTTTTGTTTACCTAAAAATTGAGATTGTGTGAAAATTAGGATACGTCATATGCTGTCAAAAAAGTAAAAATCTTTGCCGCTGCTTTGTTGAAACTACCGAAACATTTTTTAGCTGATATGCTTGCCAATCATTTTATTGTATATTCAGAATGCGTAGATACTTTTATGAGATAATTAGCTCACTTGCTCACCCAAGTCAAAGGTGAAGCTCATGAGAGCATATAACATATTGTTGATAAGCTTGCAAGATTTTCTATTGTCTACATGGAAACCCGCTATGGGCATGTGCACTTTTATGAAATAATTTAACTCATTTGAACACCCAAGTTCGGATGTGAAGTTTGCAATAGTGTACTGATCGAAAATAACTTGAAGCCTTGACATACGATGTATCATGAAATAAAGATCCTCTAATACTAATTTATGTTTTTCATAGAGAACGAAAGGGTTCCCCTGGCCTGCACTCTGATTGTTAGCTATATCAATGGTTAAATTGCTTACTGAACTGTTATATGCATGTTTAATTGCAGATGGAAAGACTTTTAAGAAGCCCCGTCGTCCCTATGAGAAGGAGCGACTAGATGCTGAGCTGAAGCTTGTTGGAGAATATGGACTTAGGTGCAAGAGGGAACTCTGGAGGGTTCAGTATGCACTGAGCCGCATCAGAAATGCTGCTAGAAATCTTCTGACTCTTGATGAGAAGGATCCTCGTCGTATTTTCGAGGGTGAAGCCCTTCTGAGGAGGATGAACAGGTATGGGCTGCTGGATGAGAGCCAGAACAAGCTCGATTATGTATTGGCTTTAACAGTAGAGAATTTTCTTGAGCGCCGCCTGCAAACTCTTGTGTTCAAGGCAGGTATGGCCAAGTCAATCCACCATGCCAGAGTGCTCATCAGGCAAAGGCATATCAGGTGCGGACGATTTCAGTTTTAATGATTTGCTTCACACCCATACCATAGACTGTTCATTTTGACTTCTATATCATATATTTACTGGAAGTGGAAACATTGTTGACGTACATATTAGATGAATGAATTCCATTTAGAAATGGATGTTTGTTTGCATATACTAAATTGTCTATACTTGTAGGTGTGATAAGTTATACGATTTGATTCTGGCTTTCCCTTGTGTATCATACACATCATAACCTTCAATTTTGTATGCACTTGAGCAACACAAGAGCGAGATTCAGATATAGACATGAAGTAGCATTATGAATAATTTTGTGTGTGGAGTCCTAATCTTTGGTTAATATTGTATGGAAGAGTTGGCTTCATATTCTCTTGGTTCTTGTATAATTTCTTTGATCTTGTATGTATAAGAATTTAATATTTCTTATAGATCAGTGAATCACGTCTAAATTGTGTGTCTCGGTCGTAAATGTGTGGTTGGCAGATAACTTCTAAGTGATGCAGTAAAGGTTATCTTTCGGTTTGAGTTCTATACCTCTAGCAAATGATTCGTCTTGATAGAGGTCCCTTATCTCTATGCATGCATCTAGAGTTGGTTTTTCCTATGGATACTCTTAGTGCCTGTGCAACTCGAGATGAATGGGTTGTGTAGTGCAGTTCCACTGATATATGTTAATTGCTCATGCCCAATCTTAATCCAATTCTTGTCTCTTCTTACGTGCATTTTGCATGTGGTTTTGTGTCCATCTTGCTGGAACTTTCAGTAATCTCCAACTTTTGGATCATCTCCGTTATTCTCGACTGTTTTGCTATTGGTATTTTTCCTTTGTGTGTTACATCTATGTATTGAATTTGTATTTACTAATGCAGGGTTGGTCGTCAAGTTGTTAACGTGCCCTCTTTTATGGTGAGAGTGGATTCTCAGAAGCACGTTGATTTCTCTCTTACAAGTCCATTTGGTGGTGGCCGCCCTGGTAGAGTGAAGAGAAAGAACCAGAAGGCTGCTGCAAAGAAGGCTTCCGGTGGTGATGGGGAAGAAGATGATGAAGAGTGAAAGCTCAGTAGTTTATGCGGTTAACGGTAATGTACCAGGAAGCTGCATCCTTAGTTTGTCTTTGCTCTTGTAGCAGTGTCTTAAATAAACTAAACTGTTAGTGATTTCTGTCTTGAGATATTAAAGATTAGGATGTTTTAACCTTCTTTGCAATGGTCTTCATATCATTAAGGTGATTTTTCTTATGTTACTATAAACTACATTTTTGTTGGTTTTGGATTAAATTCACCATATGAATATTATTTTGAGAGCACAAAGTGGGCCCTACTTTTTAGAGTATGGTCTTTGTTGACTTGATAGTTGAGAACTCAAATTTGTGGAAATCGAGGTCGAATGTTCTATTTGAAAAGCAAAAATATACTAATCAAAAGAAAAATTCAAGTAAAACTAGTAGGGAAGATAATGCCAACACCTTGTAATTATTATCCAAAAACCATCTAGAGGTTAAAAACTTAACAAGAAGAAATTCATGGAAGTGTAAAAATAGACCATTAGATATCGTTCTAATCTCAACGAACTAGGATCAACGAATATTGCTATTAAGACTTCGCTAGCATCTTATGAAAAATTAGAGTGTTTGGATTTTGAAGAATCTATCGAGTATGGTCTTACGGTTGAAACTTAAAAGGAATCAAAAACCCTAAAAATGCCTTAATTTTCTTCCCTAACCCTCTCAATTCTTTTAACATTTCCCCTTCCAACTCCTTAGTTTTACTATTTCTCACTTCTAACCCCAAAACTAGATGAGAAGGTCCAAATGCAACATATTGTAGTTGTTGGCATCCTCATCTTCAAGCTCCCAAGGCCCATCACAGAGGGGTCGATTTTCTTCAGATTTGATTTCCTCATCGACTCGGTTAGGAATTCCAAGCTCATCATCAGATGCTTCAAGAAGACGTCTGAGCATGACTCTTAACACTGTTATCATCTTTTACTTCTTCATGTTCTAGTTCTCTAGCACCATAGCAGAGCTCCGGCTGCAGTCGGCCAAGGCGGCGGCAGCTTGGATGTTTTCCATGCCAGCTTCCTCATATGGACACGAAGGAGAACTAAATGAAGAAGAGAGCTCTTGCTGGAGGGTTGTGAAAATGGCTGAAAAGTACTGGTTTGGCTCTTCTTCTTCATCAGTAAGAATGGAGAGTATGTTGTCGTATGATTTGTTGCGCTTCGAGTTTATATGGAGGAAGAGGATATATGTATTCATCTAAATAAGTTAAAAGGTTCGAGTGTTAAATAGTCGAATTAGAATCGAATGAAAATTGACGAGCCCTCCATTATTTGCGTGTTTTAAACATTTTCAATTTTATTATTATTTTGTTTTTTATGTACAATTGGATTTGTTTTTCTACTAATTTTTAGTTTTTCCAATCGAATGGCAAATCCATAAAGTTTGATTTTTGAAACAATGGTTCGGAGAGGAAATGAGAGATTGTATGAATCTTTACTTTTACTATGCGTACATAAGAGAGAGGGGGATGTTAAATCTCTACTCGCTTGTCTTTCTCACACAATCCCTCAAAATTACTTTGTAATACCAATTGACGATCGTCGGAGTATCAACGATCACTAGTCCATTTTCTTGGCTTGACAATCTTGGTGGTAACAGTTCGTTTCTTATACAATAGTTAAGAATTAATGGACTATTGTGATGGAATTAGAAAAGTCAGTATGCAAAATTATACTATTTATGTGGAGACTAAGACCATGTTTGATACGCAAGTTTTCCTTGGAAGATGGAAAACTTTTTGCCATTTTCCACAAGATGGACCCCAAGAGTATGTTTGGTCCCCATTTTTTCAAAACTCATTTTCAATAGCATAATTTCATATAAAATAATTTTACACAGAAATCGAAAAAAAATTCTTACTTTTTAACCACATATTCTGCAACGAAATACTGTTCTAAAATGCATTTTGACAAAAAAAATGGGGCTCAAACATGGGCTAAAGTTTATAGCTGTACATTTCTACATAGGTACCATATTTTTATAATTAAAAGATAAATAACTTCTAGTTTTTCTAAATGATTTTTTACTTGTACATAAAAAAATATACATAATGGATTACGTAATATGATGTAGAGGGAAATGTGATTGGATGAAAAAATTGATTGTGTTTTAAACTGACAAATGATAGAGTGTCATGTAACATTATATAATCCATTATTTAAATCTTGATATACATATAGCAAGACTTCTTAATAGAACCCTAAACACAACATATAGCCCTTTTTTGATTCCATTATTTTCAAAATACATTTTTCTCTCTTTTTTCAACCACCCATTCTTTAATAAAATAATATTACACGTAAACCTAAAACTTTTCTTTATTTTTTAACCATACACCATCCATCAATTTACTAGTTCAAAATGCATTATTCAATAAAAATGGGACTTAAACAAGCTCATAATTAACTACTTTCTTTTCCTTTGCCAAATAATTGAAACAAAAACCATAATGGAAAAACTTGTAGCATAGTTTTCATGACTTGTTTATATTTGATTTTAAATCAACTTTATTTTTTTTTCGAAAACCTAAGAGCCGTGCTAGGTGTACACTCTTATTCACAGGCCTCACCCCCATGTGAGAGGGGTGTCATCGTGTACACTCAGCATAAATCGAAACCTAATCATATTGTAGGCTACACAATTATTAAGCCAATAATAGCTATTTGTCAACCTAGAGCCCAAAAAAATCACAATATTCTTCTTCCAATGAGCATTAATGAATGCAAAATGAAGTCTACTCAGCGTGTGCATGGCACCTCATATTGGCCTTTGCTTTATATCCCTCGGTCATTGTCACATGGCCATGGCTGTACAACTTTTAAACTCTGCTATAAATTTTGTATGATAAGACCCCTATTTGGTTAGGTTCAAAATTAGATTTCTATAAATTTTGAAAAAAAATTGATAACATTTATGGTTAAAAAATTTGATGAAAATTATAGGTCGCATAAAATATGTATTTGAAAATAAATTTGAGAAAAAACGAATTTTAAAAAATTGAACCAAACATGTAGTAGGATTATTTTGTCCCATAAATGAAATTCATCCCCGACAATGATTACTATTATCTAATTAGCTACCTTATTCTTTCAATAAAAATAAGTTTTGTTGCGATAGATACAATGTATCTTTGTAATATATCTCATTGGCTAGAGTAATAGATTTAATAGATGCATTAGATGATACGACTATTTTAAGATTACTTAAAATTAAGGTGGCATTTGGATCGTGAGATTAAAAAAATTCTATAAAAAATCAAATTATTTAACTTATCATTATGTTTCGATTTCATATAAGTAATCAAATTAAAATTTGTCCTATTTTTCTTGTAATAATGAAAAATAATTATTCCATTATACTTTGTCCTGACGCTTCAAATTCATAGAACATATATAAAGAAGCATAGAGTAACAACACATGATATATTTTTTAAAATTCAAATTACATTTTTTTCGTGAAAAATTAAGCCCTTGTTTGATGGCCATTATTTACCAAAAATAATGTTTTGAATGGTGAAATTTTGGAGAATGTATGTTTAAAAAGTAGAAAGGAAATGAATTTACGTGCAAAATACTTTATTTTGTGAATGCGTAATTGAAAATGAGTGGGTAAAAAAAATTGAAATAACGGGAAACAAGGGCAAAGATTCAAAGAGGTATAGCAATGAATAATGTTACGTTTGCAATCCCAATTTAGGNAAAAGAATTTTAGTTTAAAGAACGTCAAACAGGGATAGAGTGAGTAAACCATGGTTACTCAATTGCTAAGAGCATTGAAGTTGTACACCCAGAGTGAGTATGGAATTCTATGTTTTATCTTAAAACAAATGCGGCATTTCTTGGTACAAGCAACTTCCATTGTTTACTTCTTCCTTCCTGCTGACTTTTTCTCCTATAGATGTGCAGGAAATCGTGGAAAGAATAGTAAGCGAAGTTGTCAACTAGGTGAGAGAGGTCATACTTCAACGTCGAGAAACAGAAGAAGACTCTCATCTTCAAGTTTAACTCAAACGTAACTCCGTTCTTTTTGTTTTTGATGTGATGCAGTGGTTAATTATTCTCATAAACTTGAGATTTTTATCGTGTATTTTGTGTCAATAGGCAAAAATTTATTTTATTCTTAAACAATGTGGTGTATTGTGATGTTAATTAGAATTTTAAAAAGCTTCATGATTCACAAGATTATAATAAAAGACATGTAAAGTAATAGGGGTAAATATATCTTTTGATAGGGGTGGATTGGTGAATTTATTTAGAAAATAGTCTTACTACATGTACATCAAGATTACTTAATGCCACATGACACTTTACCATTTGTCAGTTTAAAATATAATGAACTTTTTTATTCAATATTTTCCATTCACATCATATTATGTAATAATTTATTAATTGAAGCATCTAGCATAATTCAGGTGAAAGATGAAGGAGAGGGGTGAGTTGTCACATTTTGGTTGATTATGATTTGTTTCTTACTTTAAAGTAGTGATGAGCATTTTTAAATTCACGAAGAATTAATTAGAATTGTAGAGTGAGATCAGGGGAGGAGTAAGCATCCGAAAAGCCCTCAAGACTGCCTGTGTTGGCTCCATCAATTTTTTTTCCTTCTATTGGACGACCGTTGAAGAGGTGTCTAGTGGTCGTCCGTGCTCAATTGGATCTATTCATGCTCACGTAAATTCGTGGATCCACGACTAAATGAGATAGACACATTCGACTTGCATGTAATAAAAATATAGCTAGAGTTCCATACAAGCCCACTTAGGCTCAACAAACCACATTAGATAATGGAAGAGGAGACAAATTTCATGTTCGTGAATTTCATAAATTGGCTACTTCTATTAATAATTGAGGAGACAAGTTTCATGTTTTTTAATCAATTGGTTACTCCTTTTCGCTCGTCTCGAATCAGGAATGCCACATTTGACTTGATATAAATGTATTTAGAAAGGCCAATCTAGAAACCAAAGAGAGCGAAATGAAAATCGTTGAATTGAAAGGAGAGAGGGTGAATCATAATTCCCCCATGAGATACTTGCCGTATATTATCCGTGGAAGATAGAATAACATTAAGTTGTCGACAGGGGCGGACACAGAACTTTGACGTTAGGGGGGCACAATCGAACTTGCAAAGAATTCGAGAGAAATTTTATAATCGAAAATTTACGTTCAAATAAATCATACCCCATGTAATTTTACATCCGAAAATTTATATGAGATATGACTTTTTCGGATGTA
>CAIGRP010074900.1:0-33588 GCA_903798385.1 Fraxinus cuspidata | reverse complement strand
TCTGTCGGAAGAACTTAGTCGAACACATAATTCGGGTTCCGACAAAAGCTCTAACGCCAAAACATCGGCCAAAACTCCAGATACTGCAAGTGGTAGAAATCCCACAAAACAGCCTACACCAAAAATCCAAATATGTGATCCTCTTAGGAGAATCCAAAACCATCAAAGGGTGATCTTCCTTCGAGAATCCAAAACTCTAGCCCGTCGTCCGAGCAACCAAAATTCAACGGTGTGCACTCCCATGTCCCTTTTTCTCTCCTCCTTAACCAAAAAGGATTTTTTTAGGCAGCATCTTTGCAAACCCAAAATTCCATAACCCCATCCACCAAACCTAGATCTAGATCCACTATGCAATCCACAACCTAACACCTACAAAGCCTAACGCGGCACAAAATGTGAACCCACAATCCATATACACTACTCATCACATAACAGCCCACTTTAGTTCAAAAAAATAAAGCTAGCCCAACAACAGCAGCTTAAATGAATAATCCAAAGCATATCTGAATCTAGCCTAACAAAGGAACGCCCAAATAACACATAACCTAAAACTACAGCAAACCTAAAAAAAAAACCAAAATAATAGCCCATTATCCTATTAAACTGTAGCCCATAAATCATGCCTATTATATAAATTCAGCCCATCTATAACCACACAATACAAATATATCCACAAGCCTAATAACCTAAACGCAATCGTGGTCGTCGCCATCTCTTCAGACGCCAACAAACCACGAACCAACTAAGACTATTGTCGGCAAGTCACGTCAGTTCCCGTCGCCGCCCAACTACCTAGCATCCCACGCCAATCGACTTTATCATCTTCAAAATCCTACCCAAACCCGCCACCTGTTCTGCTCCATCTCGAGTCAGTAGTACTCCAACAGTCCCAAACTTGTCACCAACCTTATTTAGTCCACCAGCGTCGTCCAAAAATCATCGTCATCATCTCTTATATTTTCCGATAACAAACCACCCACGCAGGCAGTCCAATTAATAAGTAAACCAACCAAGAAGAGATTGATGGAGATGAGCGAAACGTTCGCCCAGTTTGGTTTAGTGGTTCCAATTTCAGGATCTGATTTTGTACGTGAAGTTTCACAAGCTCCTCAAAGTATGAATGGGAGACAGATAATTATTATCAATATAAACTACCAATATAAAACTAACATATACAATGATATCTAATAAAAAACAAGAAAATTTGATCGGACGAGCGGCACAAAGCTGCTCGCCGGAGAACGGAAGTTTGCAAGTTTAACTCAAAATGAAATTAAGCTAGCTCTGATACCATGTCATATATACACAATAATATTCAATAACACTCGATACCCCTCTTTGTGAGAGGTTCTCTCATTATATAAAACCAAAATCATAACTAAATATGGTAAAAACATTCTATCTATATATAGTACAAATATAATGATAATATAATCGTAATCTTCGACGATCTTCGTAATCTTATTCAATCTCATTGACATGTACATTTTAGTCATAGGCCATGATTATAAAGGAAACAAATTGACACCACATTATCATTACATGAAAGGTCGATAACCTTTATTCATATAATTCTTACTTTCAACGTTCCATTAATTTGCATATTTTGATCATGGTGGAGGTTTCTATCCAAAAACTCCGTTAAGAGTGTGTAAAAAGACTTATTCGTCTATCGTATTTTATATAAGTAAGAAAGAAAATTAAGCTAGCTGACTTAGCTTTAGCTAGGGAGGAGATAAAAAATGAAATGACAATAGAGGCCAGGACATACTGATGGATGGATCCTGAGTTGTTCAGCATAGAAACTTTCCAATTAAGAGTGAAGAAGCATTATTATCACAAGGTTGATGTCTACAGTTTTTCTATGGTTCTGAGGGAACTGCTCACCAACAGCTCACCCGTCAAAGGCAGAGCAGGATTATGGCGGCATATGCTGCAGCAATGAACCGAAGGCCGAGTATTGATAACATTCCTTCTGAAATTGTGTCTCTCTACAGTCTTGTTGGGCAGATATCCAGCTGATCGACCAGAATCCTGTAAATCATCGATTTTCTTAAAAGAAAAATGTTTCCTAACATACCCTTAGTGCAAAACTGTCAAATGAAATAGTTATATGCACGTGGTTTGCACATGACGAACTTTGAGAGAAATTACTCCATCCAAAATTTTCATTCTCTCTTTTAAATAACAGAATCGTAGTCTCCTTCCAAAGCTTAATAAAATGTCATTTTATTTATTTGTAAAGGAATTCAAATAGTTAATTCACATGTTTTATCAATGAGTGTTGTAACAATATTGGTTGTAAGTTAATAAGACCTTTGCAATAGCCCATTTATATGCTTAGAAAAATGAATTAACCTGTAGAGCGCACGCATCATCTTTTAAGAAGAAATTTGTCAATGTTTTCCATAAACCTAGTACATTATTATCCAAATATGTAAAGAAAATTGTAAATGGTTTTCCATACAAGGAAAAACGATCCTCAAGAGGACAATATTTGGATAAATAATAAAACTAAAATTCAACAAAACGCACACAGAGCCATGTTATGTTTGATGTACATAAACATACTAATCAAAAGCAAAAACCAAGCTAGACTACAACCAGCAAGATTCTGGACCTTATAATAACCATCCAACAGCCAATGCATCTACAGGTTCAAGATTCTAATCCTCTGATGATGTGCCTGAAGAAGCATTGTGTTCTTGGATGGAGATGGTACAGAACTTAGATTCATCATTGTGTTCTTGGATGGGAGATGGTACAGAACTTAGATTCATGTCTCCGGCTGGAGCCTGTGGCTGCATGGAAGATCGTTGCTCCTGGTTCAAAGAATGTATCTGGAGCTGTTGACATTGTTGTACAGCTATATTCATAGCATTTTTGATAGGATAATCTTCCTGGTTGCCTCCATAAGATGCCGGAAAATATATTATTGGTCCACCATTTGCAATTGTTTGACCTATCTACATTCTAACAGGCCGGATCTCATCCTGTAGTGCTTCATTCAGTGCTATTTTTTAGGGGAAAAAATAAATATAGAAAGAGTGCAAAAGATCACTAAGCACTTTCTCGAGTCTACCGATCAAAAAAACCATGAAAGTTCTGGGAAAAGGCTAAGAACTGAATTCTGTTGCATTAAATGCAGCGAACTATAAACCATTCCCCTATTGAATGATTTCAATATCTCTACAAGAAAGATGATGCTCCAATAAATAATCTAAATCTACAATTTAAAGTTAGCCCAGTATAAAATCATGTCTGCACGTTTATAGTTTAACCACAGGATATTCGAAAACACATGGTTTTTACTTGCAGCACATTTAGAAAGCTGCAGTAGGTATCACCAACACGCATAGGCTTATACACTTTAGGAACAATTTTAAAAAGTTCAGATGAGTTCTATATATTTAACGTGCGAAAGTTGAAACGGCCTAGTTCTATACTGAGGACGGTGTCATCTCAAGTCTGCACCATTTAGTTTCAATTTTTCTTTTCTTTTTTTCTTTATTTTATTGAGAAGCCAAAAAGTGGTAAAGATGGTAAGAAAGAATGGGACCAAAACCTTCACGCAAAGGTAGCTAAGGGTGGACTCTTATCATCCATTAAGTGCACTTGTAGTTCCAATGTTTGCAACTGCAATTCGAGTTCACTGTTTTGAGCAGTAAGGTCATCTGTATCCCGCTGTTAGGAAGAAGCAAAGAATTGGTTAGTGCATAATATTATTCTTCTATATACAAATAGAGGTGCAAAATAGTAAATTGAAAGAAGGGAGAAAAGCAAGGGCTAGTAGAAAAATCAGTCCTTAAGACCAAGCACTAGGACCTATAAAATTTAATCTACTCAACGGCAATATCGAAGCCCGAAATGTACGTTTGAAAATTGCAAAAGGTCTATGACAATGTTTTTTGACCGTTGCAAAAGGTAGTTTTTGGTGTAGTGATCCCTAAAGCCCACCGTTTTCGTGGCCAAATTCCATTGTTTAAGCTCTCAAATTGGATCTTTATTTATTGAGGTGGGAATTGATTTTTAGAGTTTATCCTTGTACAGAGTACTAAGCTAAGACTTCTTATTATATTTTAAAAATTAAAATTATGGTTCATTAGAACTTAGTCTTTACTAATGAAAGCTGAGAGTTTCTCAATTCTTCCAATTTTCTTGTATTACCGGTGAACCAATGAATATTTATTGACAGATTATTTGTATCCAATTGAATCAATAAGTCTTTGGAGCACCGTGCAATAGATGAGGGATATTATTTTATGAACTTGATATAAGTTAATTGAATCTTTGCAACAACCAGTTTATATTATGTCACGCACGAAACGCACACATAAAATTTTATGAAGACATTTGTCAATGGCTTTGATGATAGTTGATTTAACACCATTAAATCCTGAAGAGACATGTATAGGTGTCATCTATGGTTCTCAATCCTTTTAAGAGATGATGCTATAGGAACCAGGGACTGATCCAGGATCGGATTACAGGCCGGGCTAATACGTAAAAAAAATTACGCAAGAAATTTTTTTTTTACATAAATTTTTTTTTTCTACTAAAAAATTTCAATCGGCTGGGGGCTGGACTGGGCTGCCCCAAATCCGTCCCTGATTGGAACTGAAATGCCACATAACTCAAGGGAAAATATTCAGTAACAGAAGTAGTTAAATAAAAAGAAAATACATATGCGAGATTCAGGTTTTCAGTTGAACAAAAATGTTTTGCTATGGGGAAAGACTTCATTTGCATGAATGCCAGAACTTCAGAAGAATCAACTGAGTCCGAATCTAAAAGTTTTGATGCATTTATGAAGTATCTTGACATGGCACCCCATAGAACAAGATCAGCAAGAAGTATAGCCTTTCGCTCACCTAGTGACCATGACCCATATAGGGTGAAACCATCCTGTTGTGGCCTAACACCACCCTGTCCCGTCTGTGGCTAACCTCCATACCCTCCCTGCTTCCCAGGCTGATCAATGTACCCTCCTTCACCACTCATCCATAACCTGCATATCTCATCCCCATCAATATATCCAAGTTTTTGTGGTGGTAAATTCTAAAGTAAATCACGTGCGCGCATAAGATTTTACTTAGAAATTTGTCGATGATTTCAATAAACAGACCACACTATTTGTCAATGATTTTAATCAACATATATAATGGAAGTGTGGTGGATTTCTCATTTCCAGTTTCAAATTCCTGCTCAAATTTTAAAGAATAAAATAAAAGATAAGATATTCTTTTGTCTACAACACAATGTACATTTTAGTCATAGGCCATGATTATAAAGGAAAAAAATTGCCACCACATTATCATTACATGAAATGTCGATAACCTTTTTTCATATCATTCTTATTTTCAACGTTCCATTAATTTGCATATTTAGATCATGGTGGTGGTTTCTATCCAAAAATTCCATTAAGAGTGCGTAAAAAGACTTATTCGTCTCTCATATTTTATATAAGTAAGAAAGAAAATTAAGCTAGCTGACATACCTTTAGCTAGGGAAGAGATAAAAAGTGAAATGACAACAGAGGCCAGGACATACTGATGGATGGATCCTGAGTTGTTCAGCATAGAAACACTCCAATTTAGAGTAAAGAAGCATTATGATCACAAGGTTGATGTCTACAGTTTTTCTATGATTCTGAGGGAACTGCTCACCAACAGCTCACCCTTCAAAGGCAGAGCAGTATTATGGCAGCATATGCTGCAGCAATGAACCGAAGGCCTAGTAATGATAACATTCCTACTGAAATTGTGTCTCTCTATAGTCTTGTTGGGCAGATATCCAGCAGATCGACTAGAATCCAGTAAATCATCGATTTTCTTAAAAAAATGTTTCCTAACATACCCTTAGTGCAAAACTTTCAAATGAAATAGTTATATGCACGTGGTTTGCACGTGACGAACTTTGAGAGAAATTACTACATCCAAAACTTTCATTCTCTATTTTAAATCACATAATCGTAGTCTCCTTCCGAAGCTTAATAAAATGTCATTTTATTTATTTGTAAAGGGATTCAAATAGTTAATTCACGCGTTTTATCATTGAGTGTTGTACTAAAAATATTGGTTGTAAGTTAATAAAATCTTTGCAATAGCCCATTTATCCGCTTAGATAAATGAATTAACCCGTAGAGCACACACATCATATTTTAAGAAGAAATTTGTCAATGTTTTCCATAAACCTAGCACATTATTATCCAAGTATGTAAAGAAAATTGTAAATGGTTTTCCATACAAGGAAAAACGATCCTCAAGAGGACAATATTTGGATAAATAAAAAAACTAAAATTCAACATAACGTACACAGAGCCATGTTATGTTTGATGTACATAAACATACTAATCAAAAGCAAAAACCAAGCTAAATTACAACCAGCATGATTCTGGACCTTATAACCATCCAACAGCCAATGCAGCCAATGCATCTACAGGTTCAAGATTCTAATCTTCTGATGATGTCCCTGAAGAAGCATTGTGTTCTTGGATGGGAGATGGCACGGAACTTAGATTCATGTCTCTGGCTTGAGCCTGTGGCTGCATGGAAGATCGTTGCTCCTGATTCAGAGAATGTATCTGGAGCTGTTGAAATTGTTGAACAGCTACATTCATAGAATTATTGGTAGGATAATCTTCCTGGTTGCCTCCATAAGATGCCGGGAAATTTATTATAGGTCCAACATTTGCAATTGTTTGACCTATCTGCATTCTAACAGACCGGATCTCTTCTGCGGTGCTTCATTCAGTGCTATGTTTTTAGGGAAAAAAAAAAAGAAAGAAAGAAAGAAAGAGAGCAAAATATCATTTAGCACTTTCTCGAGTCTACCGAACAAAAAAACCATGAAAGTTCCGGGGAAAGGCTAAGAACTGAATCCTGTTGCATTGAATGCAGCGAACTATAAACCGTTCACCTATTGAATGATTTCAATATCTCTTCGAGAAAGATGATGCTCCAGTAAATAATCTAAATCTGCAATTTAGAAAGTTAGCCCGGTATAAAATCATGTCTGCACGTATATAGTTTAACCACAGGATATTCGAAAACACATGGTTTTTACTTGCAGCACAGTAAGAAAGCTGCAGTAGGTATCACTAACACTCATAGGCTTATCCGCTTTAGGAAAAAAATTTAAAAGTTCAAATGAGTTCTATATATTCAACTTGAGAAAGTTGAAACAGCCTAGTTCTATACTGAGGACAGCATCATTCTCAAGTCTGCACCATTTACTTTCAATTTTCCTTTTCTTTTCTTTTCTTTTTTTTTTTTTTTTTTGCAAGGCCAAAAATTGGTAAAGATGTTAAGAAAGAATAGGGCCAAAACCTTCACGCAAACGTAGCTAAGGGTGGACTCTTACCATCTGTTAAGTGCACTTGTAATTCCAATGTTTGCAACTGCAATTCGAGTTCACTGTTTTGAGCAGTAAGGTCATCCGTATCCCTCTGTTAGGGAGAAGCAAAGAATTGGTCAGTGCATAATATTATTCTTCTCTATATAAATATAGGTGCAAAATAGTCAATTGAAAGAAGGGAGAAAAGCAAGGGCAAGTGGGAAAACCAGTCCTTAAGACCAAGCACTATGAAGTAAAATTTCTTCTACTGCACGGCAATATCGAAGCCCACAATATACGTCCAAATGTAGCAAAAGGTCTATGGCAACCTTTTTTGACCGTTGCAAAAGGTAGTTTTTGGTGTGGTGATCCCTAGAGCCCACCGTTTTCGTGGCCAAATTCCATTATTTAAGCTCTCAAATTGGATCTTTATTTATTGAGGCGGGAATTGATTTTTAGAGTTTATCTTTGTATATAGTACTAAGCTAAGGCTTCTTATTATATTTTAAGAATTAAAATTATGGTTCATTATAACTTAGTCTTTACTAATGAAAGCTGAGAGTTTCTCAATTCTTCCAATTTTCGTGTATTCCCGGTGAACCACATATTTGATTGACAAATTATTTGTATTCAATTGAATCAATAATTATTTGGAGCACCATGCAATATAAGAGGGGATATTATTTTATTAACTTGATTTAATTTAATTAAATCTTTGCAACAACCTGTTTATATTATGTCATGCACGGAACACATACATAAACCTTTATGAAGAAATTTGTCAATAGTTTTGATGACAGTTGATTTAACACCCTTAAAATCCTGAAGAGACATGCATAAATATCATCCATGGTTCTCAATCCTTTTAAAGGGATGTTATTTGAACTGAAATGCTGCATAACTCAAGAAAATATTCGGCAACAGAAGTAGTAAAATAAATGGAAACACATATATGAGATTTAGGTATTTAGGTAAACAAAAACGGGTTGCTATAGGGAAAGACTTTATTTGCATGAGTGTCGGAACTTCAGAAGAATAGCCAGAGTCCCAATCTGAACGTTTTGATGCATTTACGAAGAGTCTTTACTCGGAACCCAACAGAACAAGATCAGCAAGAAGCATTGCTTTTTTACTCACGTAGTGACCATGACCCTATAGGTTGAACCACCCTGTTGCGGCCTAACACCACTTTATCCTGAGGCGGACCCAGGAAGGATGTTCAGTGGGGTGAAACCAAAAAACTTATGGAAAAAAATCTGAAAACCTAAAATATCTGGACAAAAAAAACTAAAAAATCTGATAATTTGAAGAAAAATCGAGAAATCTGAAAATTGAGTGGGGGCGACGGCCCCCACTGGGCCTCATGTAGGTCCGCCCCTGACCTTGTCCCATCCGTGGCTGACCTTTATGCCCTCCCTGCATCCCAGTCTGACCTCCATACCCTCCTTCACCACTCGTCGATAACTGCAAGGCTCATCCCCATCAACGTATCAAAGTTTTTGTTGAGGTAAATTCTAAAGTAAATCATGTGCAAATCATGTGCATAAGCTTTTAAGTAGAAATTTGTCCATGATTTCCATAAACAAACCACACTATTTGTCAATGATTTCAATCAACATATATATTGGAAGGTTTTGTGGAGTTCTCATTCCAGTTTCAAATTCCTGCTCAAATTTTAAAGAAAAAACAGAAGATATGATTTTGTTTTGTCAGTACAATGGGTACATTTTAGTCATAGGCCATGATTATAAAGGAAACAAATTGACGCCACATTATCATTACATGAAAGGTCGATAACCTTTATTCATATCATTCTTATTTTTCAATGTTCCATTAATTTGCATAATTTGATCATGGTGGTGGTTTATATCCAAAAATTCCTTTAAGAGGGTGTAAAAAGACTTATTCAGCCAACGCATTTTATATAAGTAAGAAAGAAGAAACAAACAATTATAGAATTACGACAAGTATTTTTGTCCTATTTTGAAGTACGTTAATAGGATTTTTGGAGATGTACTAAATAATGAAATGTTAAAAACACAAATGCAATGAAAAAAGGTTTCTGACATAAATATGACAATATGACATAAATAAATGCAGCCTTTTCTAGTACTGAATTGGATAAGTAATATCCTATTTATATTATGTCTAGTAAAACAAAAATGTGCAGATCAAGTGGTGAGCTTTTAAGTTGAAAATTTTCAATGATTTCAATAAACATACCACACCATTCTTTAATAAATCCCAATTTTTTCTAGTATTGAATTTTGATGGCTCCTGAGTTGTTCAGCATAGAAACTCTTCAATCGGGAATAAAGAAGCATTATGATCACAAGGTTGATGTCTAGAGTTGCTCAACGATTCAGTGGGAACTGCTCACCAACAGGCAACAGCACACCCTTCAAAGGCAGGATCAATATCATTTTGGCTTATGCAGGACCTGCATTGGTAATATTCCTGCAGAAAATAAGCCTCTCCTGCAGTCTTGTTGGGCAGAATACCCAGCAGATTTACCAGAATTCTGCAAATCACCATTTTGCTATAAAATTTCCCCCACAACCTCCTACATATGAACAACACATCATTAACTTCACCAAGTTTTTTGGAGGTAAAATCTCCGAGAAACAAAGAAGAGACTGAAGATTATCTAGCCACAGATTTCTTGATGGCCAGGTCTGAAGAAACGAAGAAAAAGCCGAGGATTCTGTGTTTCAAAATCCTGCAATGTTTTGCTGGCTGTCTATGTAGCTAGTCTTAGTAAATATTATTCTCAGTCAAGAACATGTAAGTCAATTTTTTTGTGAGCCCTGCATTGTACAGAAAGCTATAAAACTGAACTAACGGAAGAATAGAATAATTGAAAAGGCATAATTGTTACACTAAAGCGAAATATTAAGACTACAGTGAACTTCACACTCCATATTTGAAGCCATGAATAAAATATAGCAATAAACAATAATTAGCTAGTAGAAGCACACTCAGGTAGAATCAATCAATGAGGTTCCTTACAAGAAAAAAATTATATAAAGAAATAAATCTTCAAAACCTTAAACGTTTTATTAACTTATTTATAAAATCGTGGTATGCGTAAGGAAAACAAGAGAGAGATATATTACAATTAAGGGTGTGTTTGATTGAAATATATTACAAGTAAGGGTTGTTTGACTGGCTTTGATTGTAATATATTACAAGTAAGGGTTGTTTGACTGGCGACCCCTATGGGTTAAATATTGGCTGAGGATCGGGCCTAATGATCCAGATAGATATAATATTCCCATGCAATGTCGATTACCAATGACCGAGAAGGATATTAATACTTGGAGGAACTTGCTAGAGGAAGATTTTTTGAAGAAGAATCAGGGGTTCGTTGAGGAGTTGTCTTTTATGGTGAAGTCGAAACAGAAGGCTGAGATTCAGGCACTCAGCTCATTTTGGTTTCAGTATCCGAGTTAGGTGTATTTGCTGCTAAAACTGCAGCAGAGGGATGGGCTCTCGAGTGTTTGTCAAAGTTCGAGTACCTTTGTTATGTTTCTGGATGAGCATTAGGTGTCTTACCTGTTAAGACAGGATGCACGATTTTACCATGCAACATCCAATTTTTATTATGCTTAGTTCAACAAGTGCCATCAACTTTTAGAAAGAATTTTGTTGATGATTTCCATAATTAGATCATACAATTCATCAATGAATTCAACTTTTACTCGTAGTGAACTCTAAAAGTAACTTCAACTATAACAAAATCACGTGCACATCACAAGCATAAGATCTTAAGAAGAAAATTTTCAATTATTTCGATAAACATACCACACTACTTCAATAAATCCCAGTTTTTTCCCCCACCATCACTCCCTCTTCGTCTCACACAAGAACACAAACAAATAGGTTTTGATATTTATTGTCCATTCCTTTTTTGATAATAAAAATATTATTATTTAAAAGGAGTTAATGGAAGGAGGAAAAGTTATATGTTTTTATTTGATTGTTAGGTAAGTCACGAGTAACACGTGTGTGAATTTTCTTTATTAATTGTATAAAAAGAGATACACGCGTAGCAAAAAATGTTGAATAAAAATATTACGTATTACAACCATTTCATAAATGTGGTGAGTAGCTTCAAATAAGTGGTGGATCTATTTCGCAATTTTTTCACATTTGATTTTTAGACAAGTGAAATCCTATAAAACTGTTAGAAAAATGAGTAACACATATGTTCCTATATTTTCTTGATTACTTATTGAACGACAACAATGATATATGCGTATATAAAACTTATAATACAAGGCTATAGAAGGCACTATGGAACCAGAAACGATGATAATCATGGAACTCAAGAGAGGTGGGACGCTCCAAAAGTTCTCGTGGAGTACTCGTCCAAATTTCCCATAACTAAGGCTTTCCATGAAGTTTTAATTGCCAATTTCCCAAACAATGGAGCATCAGCATCATAAAAAGAATCATCCACTGCTATTTGAGGCCCCACAATCTACTTCTCACAGAAGATAGAAAGAAAATTAATCTAGCTGGATTAGTTTTAGCTACAGAGGAGAAACAAAAGGAAATGACAACAGAGGCCGGGACATACCAATGGATGGATCCTCGGTTGTTCCACATGGAAATTCTTCAATTGGGAGTAAAGAAGCATTACGATCACAAGGTTGATGTCAACATTTCCTCTATAGTTCTGTGGGAACTGCTCACCAACAGCTCACTCTTCAAAGGCAGGAGCAGTATCATGGACAACAATGAACCAAATGCATTGATAACAATAATCCTGCAGAAATTGTTGCTCTCTACGGTCTTTTTGGGCAGAAAATCCAGTGTATATCGGCCAGAATTCTACATTACAACTTACCTTTAGTGCAGAGCTTTCAAATAAAAGAGTAATATGCACGTGGTTGCACGTGACGGACTCGGAGAGAAATAGTCTACTTCCGAAGCTTAATAAAATGTCATTTTTTTTTCTTTACAATTGTAAAGGGATTCAAGTTGTTACCTCACACATTTTATCATTGAGTGTTGTAACATTTTGTTTTAAGTTAACTAAATCTTTGCAACATAATGAATTAACCTGTAGAGCGCATGCATCATCTTTTAAGAACAAAATTTCTCAATGTTTTTCATAAACATACCACACTATTTGGCAATAAATCCAATTTTTTCTAGTACTGAACTGAACAGAAATTAACCAATCAAACTAATTAATGAGAATTTTATTAGAAAGTGGTGGTGTGAAGTTTTATTTTATTCATTGAATAATCACACTTATATGTAGTAAAAGGCTCCTAAAATCCGGCATCGGCAAACACTACATGTAATAAAGGAATTACGCAATATAGTGATGAACATCCAAATTAAGGAAAGCTAAATATGAGCCAAATAACCCCATGATCTTTGGCCTGGGTTTATTCTTGATTTATATTATGGGAAGTAGTTGCATGATTGTAATCATTTGAATTTATATTCCTTAAACAATTATGTAAACAAATTATAAATGAAATCATACAAAAATATTGTTATTAAAATGGAGCCAAAAGGAAGGGGGAAATTCTATAGTAACATATATAATTGGTAGATAAGTGAGTAACACGTATATGCAAATTTGTTACATTAATTGCAGAAAAAATTGTTACATTCCCTTTCAGGCGCCAAGGAGCCGAATCCTAAAACAGTTTCTTTAGCTGATGTTTTCACAACTGTAAGTTCACTGATAAAATAAGAAGAGTCAAGATTTCTCTCCCTCCTGTATATGAGAAGAAGAAGAAGGAGGAGGAGGTTACTGAATATGTGACAGACGGTATGCCATTGATACCTATATTGTGCGAATCATGAGAAGTAGGAAAGTCTTGGGCTATCAACAGTTGGTTATGGATGTGTCGATCAATTGGGGCACATGTTCAAAGCCCGATGTTAAATCAATCAGGAAAAGGATTCAAGATTTAATATATCAGGACTATGTCGAGGCGGACAAAGATAATCCAAACTTGTTCAAATATTGTGCTTGATTTGAATCAGATGATAAATTTGGTATCTCAAATGCCACTGAGAATTAGTGCAACGGGACTCGCACATTGGTGAAGCTCAACCTAGAATGGTGTTAATCGAGTAACTTCTGATTGATTTTATGCAATGTTAAAATTACAAAAAAAAATTAACAATTATAGATGCGAATCATCCATGTGCACTTTGATGAATTAGAGGCAGTAGAGATTATTGTGGGGGCAAGTTCTTTTTCAAGATTTGGGAATTTTTTCTCGCCATAGACAATGATGCTATTAGATTTGTTGATGCAGTCAATCGTGCGAAGTTGGATGAATAATCACTTTTGGGGGGCAGAAACTAGCCACTAAGTTGAACTCATCCGCTAAAGCCCTAGAGTCCCCCAGTTTTTTTGGCCAAATTCAATCGTTTGAGCTGTCAAATTGAATCTTTCGTTATTGACGTGAGAATTGTATTTTGTATACTTATTTCTTTGTTTTATTTATTAGGAGATATTATTTAGACTAGTTTCCTAGAGCTTGTCTTTATTTTGAATACTCGGTTATGGTTTCCTATTTTCCTTTGAAACAAAGAATTATGGTTCATTGTTACTTAGTCGTTTATTATTGAAAATTGAGAGTATCTCAATCTGATTTTCTAGTTATGTGGTGAACCAATGAACATTTGATGGACTAATACTCTGTATTCAATTGAATCAACGAGTCTTTGGACCACCGAGCAATTTATATTATGCCACGTGTGGAACATGCACAAACTTTTATGAATAAATTTGTCAATGGTTTTGATGATAGTTGATTTAACGCCCTTAAAATCCTGAAGAGACGTATGTAGTATCATCATGGTTCTCAATCCTTTTCAAGAGATATTGGAACTGAAATAAAACATAATTTTAGAAAATATTTGGCGACAGAAGTAGTTAAATAGAAAGGAAATACATATTTGAGATTCTGGTCTTTAGGTAAACAATAACGTTTAACGTTTTGCTACAGGGAAAGACTTCATTTGCACGAGTGCCAGAACTTCAGAAGAATCATCTGAGTCCGAATCCATAGGTTTTGGTGCATTTATGAAGAATCTTGACACAGAACCCCACAGAACAAGATCAGCAAGAAGCATAGCCTTTCACTCACCTAGTGACCATGACCCATATAGGGTGAACCACCCTGTTGCGGCCTAACACCACCTTGTCCATCCGTGACTGACCTCCATACCCCCCTTCACCACTCAAACATGACCTGCATTGCTCATCCCCATCAATATATACAAGTTTTTGTAGTGGTAAATTCTAAAGTAAACCATGTGCTAATCGCATGCATAAGCTTTTAAGTAGAAATTTCTCGATGATTTCAATAAACATACCACACTATTTGTCAATAATTTCAATCAACATAGATAATGGAAGGTTTTGTAGAGCTCTCATTTCCAGTTTCAATTTCCTGCTCAAATTTTAAAGAAAAAAAAAAGATAAAGATTTTGTTTTTGTCTTCAATACAATGGATATCTTAGTCATGTATTATAAAGGAAACAAATTGACACCACATTTTTTTTTTTATATAAATGCACCACATTTTAATTTCATGTCAGGACGTCCATAACCTTTACTCATTTTCACACTTATATCAGCTTTTTTCATATCATTCTTATTTTCAACAATCCATTAATTAGCATATACGTAGTGATGGTTTCCATTCAAAAATTCCGTTAAGAAGGGGTAAAAAGAGTTATTCCCCCCTCATATCTTAAAATAATTAAAAAAGATATAGAATTGTGACAAATACTTTTGTCTTCATTTTAAAGCACGCTAACAAAATTTTTGGACAAAAACTGTCATTATGTATAAATTGAATAGGACAGATGAGTTACAAAATATGAGGGAATTATTTTGAGATTGTGAATTAAGTTAATTAAATCTTTGCAACATCCAATTTTTATTATATCTAGTACATTGAACTCACATGCAAAGCACGTGCATCAACTTGTAAGAAGTTATTTGTTGGATGATTTTGATGAACAAACAATAAATCCAATCTTTTCTAGTAGTGAAATAGATTAGTAACATCGTATTTACGCTATGTCTAGTTCAACAAAATCATGTACAGATCGCGTGTATCAGCTTCTACGTTGAAATTTTCGATGATTTCAATAAACATACAACACTATTCTTTAATAAATCTTAATTTTTCCAAATATTGATTTTAACACACACAAATAGTGTTCGAAAAAAAAGAAAATGAGAAGAAAAGTATGAAACTGGGAGCCCTAAATTCCCTTTAGTTTATGGCGGCAATTTTGTTCTTATTAGTTTGTCAACTCTATTACATTTCAATAGAAAACCCTGTTTATAAGGTTACAAATAATATAAAAGGAACTATTGTGTAACAATCTCCATAAAATTGATAAAATGCCAAAGATAATATTATTACGATTAACATCCCTCAAACTCAATATAATGATAATGTAGAAATCAAATTGAGTTTGACAATTAAATTGATCCTAGCCAATAGTATCTACCAAGGCCGATTGGATGCACTGGATGGTTCCTGATTTATTCAGCATAGAAACTCTTCAATTGGGAGTAAATTGAGAAGCATTATGATTACAAGGTTGATGTCTCGAGCTTCTCTATGAATCTGTGGGAACTGCTCAAAAGCACGCCCTTCAAAGGCCGGAGCAATATCACAGTGGCATATTTGGCAATGCATTGATAACTTTCTGCAGAAAGTGAGTTTCTCCTACAGTCAATACATATTAACTGAACTTTAAGCTTAATTTGAAAATTGTTTTGTTATAATGGAAAAATAATCTTGTTTTAAGTGGACAGTCTATTCTCCATAGCTATTTAGTAGTTTGCAATTTAGTATTCTTTATTGTTTTTTCATTGGATATGAATACGGGTTCATATTGTTAATGTTTACTGTCTTTTCTTTCTCATACAGTTGTTGGATTGGATTTTAGTACATCTGATGCATCTGTTACATTTTTGGAATAGATTAGCTGTCATTTTATTTTATACTCTTTGGTTATGTTAATTAATTTATTTCTTCTTTTAGTTATTCTGGGATTATTTGATGCAAGAGCATCCTCAGATGAAGCCGAGTTGTCCGATAGCTCGTTGATGGCGTTGAGATACCATAAGTTGGTGGATCAGCGTAAAAATGGCAAGTAATCGACGATCTTCCTAATTGGAGCCCTTTTTGGACATGTTTAGTATTTTGGCCATAACTTTGGCTACGGTCATCAAAATCACGCTCATGCCCCAATTCGGAAAGCTCTTTTCGNTCGGTGTGCATCGATTTCGAGGGCATAATTCGCTGTTTTCCCTTCCAAATTCCCATTTTAGTTTTTTTTTTTTTTTTGCCTTTTTTGGTAATATTTCGTTTGCCTTTTTAATATAGATTACGAACTCAAATTAATCCAGATTTTGGGGATATTGTTTCTTTTATTACGTACTTTATTTTGGTATGAATATTGAGATTTTTCTATTTTTGGTAAAATTTCTATAATTATGATTTTTCAGCTATATAACCCGGCTTGTGGGTTATTTTTCGACATTGGATGAATAATAAAGACTTTTCTTGTTTTCTTGACGTTTCCTCTTACGTTCTTCTCTTTTAATTATCTGTCGAACTTTTGCCTACACAAAAATCACTATTCCGCCCGGCGTCATTATTTTTAGGTGATGAAATGTATGATGGTGTATTTGATGCGTCTTTGAGAGTGATTGTGATATTCGTAACAGGTAAGCTATAAATTAAAGGCTTTTTTTTCTGTATTATTGTCTGTGTTCATATATTGTTTGTTTCTTCTTTCTTTCTTTTTCTTTTTTTTTTTTTTGTTCCCTTAGGTTTTAAGGCCTTGCAAGAAATCATATGTTAGAGAATAGTACAAGTGTGACAACAATTATTTTACCGAAAATTCCTACTGGACTTTATGTGTTATCCTCGCAAAAAATTGTGTTTTTTGTGGAGCAAAATAATTTCTAAAGGAAAGTAAAGGTTTTTGTTGTTCGGATGAAACTTTTAAAGTACAAACCAATGAGGTACCTCCAGACCTGCATCATTTATTTACATCTACATCTGATGAATCAATTGAATTCAGAATATATGTCGATTTTTTATTAGAAATATGAGGAGCAGAGTTTCAAAATAACAATCAAATGCACTCAATACGCTTACAACTTCCCTTCGCGAAAATAAATTTAATAAAACATTCAGGAGGCTTTTTTTTTTTTTTTCAATTTTCCACTCTTAACTCGGTCTTTATAGAAAATTTTCACCGCGTCAATTTTATATGCAATGCGATACGACATGATAGCACCGAAGACAATAAAACATGTCAATGAACCCAGTCATAGGAAAATTGTTTAGTGTACTATAATACAAGCGACCCCAGGAAAGAATGGGGAAACATGGTTTACAATGGTTAAGGATCCGACGATTATAATATTCACATACAAATATGATCTTGAATCGAGATGAATGTACTGTATTGATTCCCTCGGACTCGACAACAAGCCTACAAAATTGTAATTACAGAATTCTTACCTGAACTCTTGTGCTAGTATATCAACCAATTAAATTGCAAGCAACCTTCTCCATAATTGCATTGGCCAGAATAACACCAGGCTTCAGTCATAAAATAGCAAGAAACAATTTTCAATCCTTAGATGCCCAACCCTGTCCACGAGGCATTTTCTTCGATGCAACTGCCGAGACAGTATTTAGAAGTAAGTCATGGCACCAAAACGAATGAATATCGATAAAGTTTCTGGCATTCAAATTCAATAATTTTACTAAGACATACTTGATGAGCCCAGCAGCAGATTTCTAAGCTAATTAAATTTGTCTTGCCAATTAACAGGCGTTAGAAAGTGTGTGCATGTTTTTAAACAAAAATGACTTGAATGTCTCCAGATGGGAAAATAATTATTTAAATTAAGGGTTATGGTCTCAAAACTATCTGGCACTGCATTAAATTCGGCTCCTTTTCACGCCAAATATCTCCCATCCTGATGGTGACAAATCGCAAAGCCACTACTACATAACCCACTTTCTCCACCAACTCAACACCAGTACCTGTAATCCACTTCAAATGTAAAAGTAAAAGCCTCCCTCCCTTTGTGGTATTACCACAATCTAATTACTAAGAACGCTCTGTGACGGCCATTGAAATTGTAGTCAATTTATGATATTTGACAACATGTCTACTTTCTTCGGTTTTGTCACCTAAATTCTTAGATGTTAAAGTTCTAAAATAAATTTAATTCTTAAATATTATATATTTAATACACGGTATTAATATAATTGAATAATACATAAAATATATTTTTTTTAATATTGTCCATTTCTATTTAATACATGTAATTATTCATTCAGTATTCATTATTGACCATCGTTATTTACTACCATCATCGACAATTGGTTGTCGTTGTCAACGCTATAGGTGGTCTATACCAACTATTGTTATTGTAATAAAGCTGATTGGCCCGGGATTTCCAAGTAGCATCATCCATTGTTACGTCACGCGAGGCATTGCCATACACGTGTCACGTAATAATATGACAACACGAGTAGCACATATCTCATGTCATTTATAGATTGTTCATTAATAAATTTCATTTCATTCTCTACGTAATAGTAATCAAGTCCATTGTTACTTGATTATTTGAAATCAATTGGAGGATTTCCGCCGCGATACTGTTTTATTAACAGCAGGCTGGTGCCTAAGGCGCTAGCGCCAGCGCTCAGGTGCCCGGGGTGTAGAGCCTAGGCGCTACCGCTGTGTTCCATTTTTCGATTTTTTTCTCCTATTTCGTTTTGGACTCGATTTTGGGGCATCCTATTTCATCAACAACTCTATTAGGAGGATTTGGACGTCTCCTACATATTCTTTATAAATATTAGGCTCTACTATACAATTTCATAAATGTAAGAAAACATGATTACTAGAATTATATGATCCATTGTAATCTTCTCATTTTCTCCATTATTCTTAAGTCAATAAAATCTCTTAATTTATCTGTCATATTTCTTGTTTTTTTTTTTTTTTGCTTGATCTAATATTTCATTATTTTCTATATGACTTCAACAATTCATTCCGGTGATTGGTTTCATCAAGTGGTATTCAAACAATACATAATTCTTGTATTTTCAACATTGCTAATAGCAATCCGGACATATTAATAGTTCTTCTAACAAAAGATATTTTGATTGTTTCACAACACCATCAATGTGAAATAAATTATTCAGATGTAATTTATCGGAATGTTCTAGGTAATATCTTAGGCGGTCAAGAACATTGTGGTTCATATAGAGCGGAACACGAGTTTACTGGATCATAGTGAATAAAAATCTCTGCTTCACTCCTTGTGTTGATTTCTCAATTTCACTTCTTTATTATTTTGCGCTTAAAATCCAACAATTAGGGATGGTGCAAATCTTTGAGCAGAACCCCATGAGATGGGCAACTTTCTTAAACCATGAGAACCCTACAACACTTTCAAGTTTCACTTGGTTGTTTCAAAATGTAGATGTGGAGAATATGGTTATTTTGAATAATGTTTTGGAGAATGTGTGGTTAAAAAGGAAAAGTTTTGAATTTATGTGCTGAATATTTTATTAAAGGTTGAACCCCAGTATTGTGGAGAAGGTAAATCACAGGATGTGCCTCAACAGGTCAAGGTACAAGAGCTATCATACTAGTGCTCACAAAGAGTCCAATTTCATATCTTGTAAGAGGCAGGAATCGAACTCTCACACTGTGGCGACAGCTCAACAGAGACTACCTCACTCATGTTCTTTGCACCACTGAGATATGCCCCAGGGGGCACGTGTTGAATATTTTATTGTGTGGACGTGTGGTTGAAAATGAATATGAAAAATAAAGAGTTTTGTTTTAATGAGAATCAAACATGCGCTTAGCTATCTAGCTTAATTTATCATTTAAAGCAACAATTATATAGCTTATGTAGATAAATGTCAATGCAAACCTGATACATGAACTTATTATTTGTGTATTAAGGTCCTTATTGTTAAACTTCATAGAAAACTTTAAGCAAAATGGGCCTAATATAGAAAAGCACAAAAAATCATTGCGTCTTGCATCGGACCAATTCTAATAAGAACTGCGCTACGCGGCCCTGGCCATCTAGGGGGCGATGCGGCGCCCCTTATTGGCTGGGGGAGTATTTTACCTTTCTAATAAAAGAATTTAGACTTATTATCAGGAGTGAACTATATACAAAGTTAAAAATAAATCTCTACAAATAACTTAAATCTTTGTTTAACCGTGCGTCATGTTTTAAACAAGAATATTTAGCTTGTGAACAACATCTTAAATTGGTAGATCGATTTGATATGCCATCAATATCATAGAAAAGGGCACTGTGAATGTCCTATTCAAAAAGCAAGTGGAAGTTTCAATACAAGAGTACAGAAATAGAGTACACTCAAATTGGTAGCAAAATTGATGCATACAATCCAGTAAAAGGCCACACAACAAGATTTTAACATAAGTTTGCAATAAAGAGATTAGTGTAGCAGCATGACCTGAAAACTCCAAAACCATAAAATGGCTACCGAGGCTCATCAAAATTAGGATATACAATGGAAATCCATATTACACACAAGACAACACACTTACAAAGAATGAATATTCCCTAAAAAGCCCAAACAAATTAGAAGGGCATTCTTCCCCCATGGTCCGAGTCTCAGTGCCAGCACTTTCTTCACCCATGGTTCGAGTCTCTGATGGTGCAGACATTATTAATCGATGACGATGTTTTATAGAATAGCCTTCTTCCTCAGCAGTGAAGGTCAAGGTTTTGTTGTCTATGCAAAATGACTTAATTTTATTGAGTTTAGGCTTTTTTTAAGCATTAATTACTGTTAATTTAAAGGATTGATGAAAAAATATTAATCAAGTGTATTATTCAATTGTATTGCTTTTGGACCTTACTGAGATTAATTTCCCCCATAAATAAACCTGCCTCTGGTTCCATCAATTTCAAGTCAATCAGCCCAATTTGAACATATTCGTGGTAGTCCATGTGCAAGCTCAACTCAAAACGTTACACGCATTGGGTATTTAAACGAATTATTTGGTGCATATCTAGCATATTGATGCTTTCCAAACTACCATGATACAATTCTATTTGAATAGTGTCATTTATCGTAGTGTATATGGTCATGAACATCCTAATTAATTGTTCAATAAAGTTGAAATACATTTTAAAATATTAGATGACGAATCAAAGTTCACTAACACATAAACTGATGATAATCACCACCAATGATGCATAACATTACTCTAATACAGCAATTTCGAGATTCTACCCTTTTGTAAGACAAACACAAACCAAAAAGAGAGAAGGGAAGAGTAACTGAAGTTCACCTGCAAACAAAGTCATAAATATTGATGGCAAAATGTCGGACGGCAACGGGGCGGGTTCGGGACGGGGCGGGGTTTTGCCCCGTTTCCCGCCCCGTTTATGTTTTTTTTTTTTTCAGTTATTTTTTTTTTTACAGTTAATTAATTAATTTTTTGTTTAATTCTTCACGGGGCGGGGCAGCCCCGCCCCGCGCCGCCCCGCCCCGCCAACCCATTCGAGGCGGGTTTTTTTGCTCCATTCGGGGCGGGACAAGTTTTTTTGTCATCTCTAGACCCAACCCTGCCCTGCCCCACATATTCCCGTCCCGCTTCTCTCTACCAGGGAATTGGGATGGGAACAGGGAACATAATCCCTTCTTATCACAAATTGAGTTCAGCTTTCATACAAAACAAAAATTGTTTAATTCACTAGAGTTTATCTCGCGGACTCCCTTCCCATGCACATTAAACCTAAGATGGGAGGAATCTGCACGATGAAACAATCGCCATGGCGAGTGCAATCCGACTTTTCATGCCACAGAGCAAACTTTTCAATCAGGTCAACTTCATCTTTCAACTCATTCGTGTCTCTGATTCCAGAACTCGTACCAGATTCTCATGACTAATTCATAGTCGCTAGCAAAGAAAACAAATCATACCCAATTGCTAAGGCAGTATAACATAAATAATGCATTTATCTATATTCAACGCAGCCACAAAAATTTGCCTCCTCTTATCTTGATGATAATCAAGGTTTCATATACAACAAGTTTCAGCTAGAAGCATTTAGATTCCTTTATACCAATATTGCACACAAAACAGCGGATAGCAATGAGAAAATGTGGTGATATAAAACCAAGAAAATAAGCCTCTAGGATAGTCTAAGTGCCATTTCTTGAAGCAATGCCCTTTTCTGTGTTGCATTAATCACATGGTTCGTTTCAGCATTCTCGAGGACATCCGTAATTATAGCAGCTGCATGACCGAGAGGTTCCTCTGCCGCTCTTTTTAGCATGAAAGCCTAGGAATGAATCACAGATTGCAGAATATACAAATGTTACAAGTCCATGATGGCTAACGGGGTTGCACCATTCTATGCTTCGCTATGACAAGGAAATGACAGATCCATGAAGAAATGCTGAACTAAACAGTTGACCAGAGCCACAACAATTTCAAAAACAAGGGACTTGTTCTATGAAGACTAATGACTCATTTAAGGGCCTAATCAAATTTCTAAATGTATGTGCCGCCTTCTAAACATTTCTGGCCTTTTATCAAGAGCTTCTACTCTGTTTTTTTGTTATTTATTTTATTTTTTAATTTAGAAGGGAGTGGGGAGCGGGAAGGATGGAAGGAAGGAAGGGAGGAGAGCATAGAACCTGCCCATGATGTGATATGGTCAATATACATGAATCTTGAAACCATGGTTCCCCATCTACTTGAACAGGCAAACCAGCCAAAAGTTGAATCTTAATCGACTGCCCCTGTGCAAGCCTACAAGCCCGAGATAGACCTACCTGACCACAGAAATATATACTGTATTTAAAAAATGCCTTTCCATTAAGAGAAAACTAACCACAATTCAGAAGTGGACGGTCCTAATCTGAACCATAAATACATCTCATATTTCTTTTTTTTTAAAAACATTGAGATGTCTCTATTGTCTAAACAAAGAACAATCCGTCGAAATCCCGCACTATTTTTCATTCCGGTGATCTTGGCCTCATTTTTTTTAATACTTCTATCGCATTGGTTAAAATAATCCACAGAGAGAAGCCTATATGCTCTGAAGCATGTCTCACATTCTTTCAACCAATTAAAAATACTGCCGAGTTTTCACATAAACAAAAAAAAAAGATAACTCGACATCCATATTGTCTGTAAGCGTTTGAACAAACATACCTGAAGCTTTCCAAGATGCCATGTACCTGAAATACTAACAACCTCAAGCACTTTATCATGCATGGATTGAGGATCAAAATTTTCATAGCTCTCATCTTCATTCTGCCACAAGTCTACACCACCCATGTAGCTTCCAATATTAGCTAGAAGGATACCCTCTGCATCCTAAATTAATTAAAAAAAAACATATTTTTAGTTAGATTGGTTGACTGTTAATTGTTAAAATGTGGTGGTGGACAAGAAAAATATTTATCTAATAAATTGATACACATGTACAAATTTTGAACTCAAGAGGAATGAAAGAAAACTCATCAACAATTAAGGAAAAACAAAACTAAATAACACGTGCAATTTGTAAGAGCAATTATTCCAAGTGACAAATAAGTCAGACAAGCTGATCCTACTACAATTTATAGTTATATTTGCTTAAAAAAAAGTCTATTACTCCCACCTCAGGAACCTTAATATCGACGCCATCCACCTCCATGTGAACTTGACAAGGGAAGTCTGCAAAAGTCCTATCCATGATACTCTTGGCACCTTCTCTTGCATAAAGAACTTTATTCATGAACTGCAGTAATGTTGGAAACAGAAATAAAGAACTATTATTAGGAATAATTTAGGAGGAAGCTAAATAAAATAGCATTTTGCAGTAAAGACGCAAGTCCAAGATCCTAGTTTCTAATTTGAAAAAGACTGATATTATCAAACATGACATCCAGAATAACTTGTGTGAATTGTTCTAACATTGTACAAGATGTATGAAGCGACTGCAAAAGGTTCCAGTTCCACTTAAAATTTCAAATTTCTAGTTTAAAATTTATTAAATGAAAGAAGGGGCAAAAGGTTCCAGTTCCACTTAAAATTTCAACTTTCTAGTTTAAAATTTATTAAATGAAAGAAGGGGCAAACTGTGGTTATTTATAACATCTTAATAGCTGCACACAAATTAAGGGAGCAACATAAACATTGAAATCTGCTTCACACCATTTTCTATGGGTCTACGTCAAACTATTAAGTAACATAACTGAATTTGCAGAAGTCACAAGGTCGCTTGCTAATTATAAAGAAGGATAATATCATAATACTAAAAAAATCCAGTTGATTATTACAAGACTGAAGCTTAGACTGTGATATACAAAGATAAACAGTCATCCATAAATGCATCTGTTTTGGCAAACATATGTCCATCCAAAATACCCACCTGGCACTATAAATCATGACTGAAGGAAGAAGAAAAATGAAAAACTCACCATACCTGATTGTAAAACTTATCTGGGTTCTCCTCCCTCAGATTATGGATTTCTAGTGCAACCTTTGCATCACATCCAACTCCTACAAAAGCAAGAGCCATAATAAATACCAACACTGCATGATTATAAGATATGAAGCAAATATACACTAGGTTCCATACTCAAATAAGGATAAAATGTTATATGGATTATTTCCCATTGGATCTGCCTTTAAAACCAACCCTAGCCATACAAATTGAAACATATCCTGAAGAAACATAAATACGTGTTCCAATACATGTATCTACTGCTCAATAAGCTAGACTAAACTGCCCAACAGAGGAAGGGTTCATGAGTAGGTTCAGACTGCAAATATTAGCTCTGTCCTCCTCAGTATAGGAAGTCCAGACATGACCGTAGATCTCCCTGTTTTTAATTTTCCTAATATGGTTCGTTCTCACTTCTCCTAACTTGCTCTTCTCAGGACAAATAACAGCAGAAAGTAACTAGTAACTACCAAATAGCACAGATTATCTCTATCTCTGTCTTGGATAGGATAATCCAGACACATTAATAGAGAAATCTGAAACTCGTAATTTTTCCCCCACAACATGAATGTGGTCATACTTGTCACCTATTTGCTCTTCTCAAGATAAGAACTATAGAGAAAACTGTAGATTGCTTTCCTCCACAAACAGAGCAAGTTCTAGCCACAAAATCACTTCTCCACTTCTTTGAGATCAAATGAATAATCCTGATATGTAAGCATTTACTTCTTGCTCGGTACTTGTCAGTTTCTAGTATTTATATACATGTACAATATTTGAGTTGAATATTGTTTTCAAGGAAGATACAAGTTCTTGTCAGAAGAAAATTTGTTTGTTGGGTTTCATAGTAATAACTGTGCATCGACAAGAGTTTCAGATTCAGGTCCAAAAGGCCAGAAGGGGGATTATAGATAAGAAATAGTCAGCATTGATGATATTTCCTCATGGGGGATAAACTTTGACAGGAACAAGAAGGCCAGAAAGAAGTACCAGAACATAAACAGATTTAGTACTCTGAGTGTGTGCCTGTGTGTGTGAGAGTACAGTGAGTGTCAAGTTCAAGATGCAAAATTTATTTAGTCTATCCTAATCATTTATAACTGATTTTGCACTTGGGGGAAATCCAGGAACCCACTTTCTACTTCAACTTCTCTTTCCTGAATCATCATCACTCAAATAACATAGTAGAATTTTGCCAGATCACCCACCTTTCACTCTGTGTCATACACCTAGGTGTAAAGTTAAAAAGGCTTCCAAACATAAAGTTTTCACCTTTAACTAGAATAATTGTAGAAATCAAGTTAGGACTTCAAATTTGGAAATAAATAAATCACCCTCACCCACAACACCTGCACGCCCACCCCCATGTGAGTGTGTCGAGTTCAAGATGTAAAATTTATTTAGTCCATCGTAATCATTTATATCTGATTTTGCACTTGGGGAAGTTCAGGAATCCACTCCAACTTCTCTTTCCTGAATCATCGTTACCCAAATAATATAGTAGAATTTTACCAGATAGCCCACCTTTCAGTGTCATACACCTAGGTGTAAAGTTGAAAAGGCTTCAAACGTAAAGTTTTCACCTTACTCGAATAATTGTAGGAATCAAGTTAGGACTTCAATATGGAAATAGATAAAATCATCCCCACCCCCAACACCCACACGCCCACACGGCATGCTCAGCCAAAAAAGGAAACACGGGGATATGTAAAAGCTCTTACCTTTCACTCTAGTATCGTTCCCTAACGAAATGTGATTTATCCTCCACAAAAAAAATTATGTACTATAGAGGCTCAAACAAGTACTCTGTTTGTTCACATGGATATGGCAGCTCATGTGAAGAGAACCTGAATTCTATTCGGCTTGACTGTCAACCCTACGCTGAACTTCGAGTAAACAAGAAGTGTCATAGTAGCTCTATTCAGAGCTTCCGACTCTAGACCTCCAATTTATACCTTGGTGGCACCTTCCCTCCTATTGACTAGTTAAATCAAAGATTTGGAGTTGGACTAAATTATTTGTCCCTCATCCAGAAAATTTCACAGCACCAAACATATGCAAGACTGAGAAAGAATATGATCTAGAATATAATCTGGGAATATATAAACTAAACATTTTTCAGCTCCTACAATATTAAAATTAACCTGACACTGTCAATTTGAGCAAATTATAATCCCACTGAAATTAGTGTCCAACATCTTGAAGGCATGTCGAAAGTACTTTATAATGCTTTACAAACACGTGTAAAGTGGTCTAGTTGAAATCTATCAACATACCAAGATAGTTGTTCATAAACTTTGGCGCTTGGAGTGGTTTTCCCCACTGGTTTGAAATTGATATCTTCCACCTGTCAAGGATGGTAACTGCAGCATGTTCTATGTGATGCAAAAGCATGCAAAGGCCTCCTTGTCTGTCAACCGAGCCCAAACCAGCCCCCCAGGAAAGTACTCGAGCCAAATCATTTCCAGTTCCTGCAGGAAGAATGGCAACAGGGGGAGGAGAAACAAAGTTCTGCTTGTCTATTGCATTTAATACCCAGCCAACAGTACCATCTCCACCACAGACAAGGATTCTGAAGTGAGGAACATTTCTAAATAAATATAAACCGACTTCTGGACCCTGTGTCGAGCTTAACTCAAAAACCTAAAATGAAAGGTTAATTAAAACAAGTCAGGATGAGGTGGAAAAACACCCCTGCAAAAATAAAAGTTTGCATAGAGTTCTGTCAACAAAGTAAAAGGTAGGTTCATTCCTACGATATCCTTTAAGACCCTGAGTCCAACAATTCAATCTCCTAATCAACAACAATTGAAGACTACTATGCAAGTTTGATCTGAGGTTCAATCTCATACACGAGGAAGCAACCAAGGTGGGAATGCATCTAAATCTCTTATTCACCTTTATTGTGTGCACGAAGGCAGATAAACTGGGAGCATCTAGAGCCGTGTTTTTGCCTTAACTTGGAGCTTTATTTCTTAAATAATTATTGATGGAGAAAGTTCAAAAGTGCTACCTTCATATACTCACTTTATCTCACCAAACAAGCACCTGTTTTAAGTTATGTTTTAATGACTTTCTCAAGCTTAATAGTCACAATAGAATAAGTTCATTAAAGTTGTCATCAACTTGGTTATAATAAATTTCGTTAGAAAATGAGGATGACACAAAATCATGGCTGCCCCCTCCCCTCCCTCAAGGGTGGAAAAAGTCTGAAATTCAATAACAGTTCAAAAATACTACAGTTAATATTTCTTCCGGGTTCCATCACTATTAGTCAGACGTGGCTCATACTGAAGGATTGTTTGTTAGATTGATACACCCCATGCACCTGCACACAGATACAGACACACGCACAGAGCACACATTTGACACGCTCATAGAAATGGGAGAATCAGTATCAAGTAATGCATGCTCATCTACTTTGTAAATTAGCTGAAGAACTTGAATTATTAAATCTTTGACCTGGACAGGATTAAGAAGAATGTTCAGTCGGTGCCTGAGCGAGTCCCCTCGTTGAGCTCCACTTTTTTTGTTGATGAAAACTAGCAGGGGTCTTGCATCTGGAGGCAAATCAATCAATTCATATTTCTGTCTCATACCAATTAACTGAAATTCATCGTTCTGGTTAAGTGATGAACTTCTTTTGAAAATAGGTTTCTGCTCCATCTGTTTTGCTTCACCGTTTTGATTACTTGACGAACATCTCTTCGAACTAGCTTTATCCTCCATCTCTTTTCCTTCACCATCTTGTTTTTGATCCACTCCTTCCGAGATCACATTTTGATTGCAGTTTTCTTCCACACTATGAGACCCATTTACTGTTTGACTAGTCTCCGCGGTGCTTTCTGTTGATGACACACTCAAATTACTACTATTGCCGGTATCAGCAGAGGTCTCAGTTCCATGTTTGTACTTACTTTGACTTCTGATACTAGCACGTACAGAAGATGCAATCTCATTGGCCCCATGTGTAATGGAACTTAAAAATCCACCAGAATTACTCTTCAATACTTTCACACAAAGTGGAGATAGGATAAGCCTTCTAAAAGGGCCCAAATCACAAACATCGCCTGTTTCATTAAACATGCTACCATGGCAGTCAACATGCAAGAGACGTTGACACCACAGGCAACACCAAATAGGGGATCCCCCAAGAAAAGAACCACTGCATGGCTCTTCACAGTAGCTACAGAAAGAAGATTCATCAGTTTGGTCTGTTACCTCAGTCCACTGCACGGCCCATTGATGCATTACATGACCGTATCCAAACATTGATACGCACTTGCAATCCTTGTGAGCTTTTGAGGAGCAGCTCAAGTGAGCTGCTGCGCCACATATGCTGCAACGGTGGATAAACGTGTCTGAAGCCATCCCTGGACCAAGAGACTGCAAAGATGACATAGACTTTAAGCATACACAGCAGTTCATACTTTTTCCTCGAATCACAGATTCCATAACCCATGTATGAGGAGCCAGAGGAACCTTGTTCCTTGCTTTTGGGTTTTTCTTTGACCTTGCAACGGCTTTCATCCAACTTAAGTTTAAATTTCTTCTCCATTGGAAAGCCGTAAATAATATAGTCAAAATTCCTATCGAACCAGCAATGATGCAAGAGATAATAAAAAGATGGGATTCAGCCATTTCAGATGGATTTTTAATAATCCAGCTGGGAAGCAGAGCTTCAGATTCTCTGTAGTCATCCATTGTTCAAATTCTATTTTCACAATCTGCTCATACGTCTATTTAAGTAAACCATCTATTTTGCATGACATTTCCCAGTAACAATTTCATAATTCCTGCCACTCAGGAAAAAAAAAAAAAAAACTGAGGCAGAATATTCTCATTCCACAAAAATCAGAACCATTCTATCAATCTCTTTCCAAAAGCCCCAAACTTAATCTTCTTATAAACTGTATCTATAATTCTATATGTCAATCATCGTCTTATCTTCAAAGCACTCTTTTGGACTGTAAAGCTTCTTACAGATCAGTGAATGAGTGAACAGAATAGAAATGCCTTCAGATGGATAAAATTCTGAAAAGGGAGAGTGGAAATAAGAAATCAATGAAATGAAAAACTAAGCTTACACCCAATGGAAATAACAATCCATTTGACAATGTCAGATTAAAATTTGGATTTTTCCAACACCTTTAACACAACTAGGGCTACCATGCATCCATACAAAAAATGTCTACACCACACTTAAGTATGTTTCTTGGGGATGATTGAAACAAAAGTAACAAAAACTCGGCTTATAAACTACTTTTGAAGTGAGAAAGCATAATGGGACGAGCCATTTTCAGTGTACTCGTGGTAAGAATTCTTAATATGTTACTTATACACCTCAATAATTAATTTTAATCGCACATTTCATTGGATCTACGACATTTCAACCACACGTTTCATCAACTTCTATCAAAATTGATTTTAATCTCCACCAAACAGGGCTATGTATAATTATTAATTTATATCATACCAATGATTCATAACCATATATATACTTCACAGCTAACACTTGAGAAGATAGGCTATAAATAACACACCCATGCTGAAGTAGAATAAATAAAAAAGGCATCCATATCAATTCCAAACTTCCCCACATCCTTGGATATAAAGCATAGAGCTAAGATTCCCAGACTAAAATAAGATACCCTTATCGATCCCCATGCTTGCAAGATGTCAACCCTTTAGTGTTCTATATGTTCCTAGGCTTGATACCGGCAAATCCACACCAAACTGCACTATTTACCGTATGCAGAAGTAAAGCAACAGGATTAAGATCTATCTTCAGCAACTCTAACAGTTGATAGTCTACCTCATGTCTCGAAAGCAAAATTGTTATGAGCAATACGAGTAGACTCATTTCCAAAAGCTCAATCACATATCAACAAAAAAATGCCACTCAAAAAAAAAAAAAAAGTTGTAAAATCCAAATTTTATGTTTCATCATCTACGGATTAGACATAGATCTCTCTCGCCAAACCAGAATAGAACGGCAACGGAAGATACACAAACAAATACAGTATGCATCACAATGATTGGCAGAATGAAATAACGTATTCAATTAGTCAAATAATGAGAAACAGCAAAAGGGTTCACGATTAAACTTACGGGAAGTGGAGAGATCGGAGCAAACCCCAGAAAGAGAAAGCGAAACCGAAACCGAAATCAGATAATAAAATTAAAAGAAAATCTATCAGCAGTATGCTTTTTGTTCGGACAATCTACCGAATAAGTCTGATCATGTGAAGGAGCACTGATTTCATAATCTATATAGATTTTGTTAAATTAATCTAATATTCGTTTATTTATTGAAGATTCTGTGAGAATCGAGATTTGCTGAGAGAATTTAGTGCGGGGAGGGGGGTGCCGTCGGGAAGGAATCTAGGGATGGACACGTTTCGAAATGGAAAGGGGCCGATTTGTTAAAGACGCCTACAGTATGTTGGGACCCACTATTACTGCTTTTGGATGATGGCGACTCTTCCTGTGGGGGTGTATGGAGTTAAATGTTTCAAAACACAACAAATCTTGAGTATCGTCACGAATTACTCATCAAAACTTCAAGATGCTTCTTGTTGGTCACTCAACTTTACGACGTTGTATTACATCACCAATCCAATTTTGGGTGTTATCACAGGTTATTCACCAAACTTTAGAATACTTCTCATTGATCACTCAACTTCAGAGTGTTACATTTCTTCACTCACAAATTTTATGTTTCAACACCCACTCACAACTTTAGGGTGTTGAACTCTGTCGCTCACAAGTTAAATGTGTTAACAGCCACTCAATTTTTGTGTGTGGTTATGAATTATTCACCGATTTCAGAAGGCTTATCATGGTCACTCAACTTTAAGACACTGCATTTCAACACCCACCCAACTTTGGATGGGTCACGGGTTATTCACCAAACTTCATAATGTATCCCATTGATCACTCAATTTTAAAACATTGGTGAGCTAGTAATTGATTTAGTAAAAATTATGAAAGCACGATTATATAAAAGAAAACAGAAATAAGTTGATAGAAAAAAATACCAAAAATATTAAAAGATCATTCATAGGTGAAGTTTTTTAAACTCGTTGATCGGTAAATGACATATTGATGTCCCTTGCACGGGTAAATGTTCTTTCGATCCACTCTCCATTACTGTCAAAATCACATAGATGCCTATTTTTAAGTTAAAAGTTTTCAACTTAATAAATAACAAAAAAATGTTTTAAGATCACTCACGATCAGGATAACGTTTGATAATTTTGAATAAATAATAAATCAAATTGCGTAACATAAGAACGTAAGACGAGAATTTTTCTTAATTTTTCTCCAATAATGTAATCGTATACAAATAGGCTGATATTATTTGATTCGTAAGATGAAATTGAGCAAATAAATAAGCATTCTGAAGTTCGTTGATCAATGAGAAATATTTTAAAGTTCGGTGAGTAATCGTGAGCACATCCAAAGTTTGGTGAGTGTTGAAATGTAAAGCTCTAAAGTTGAGTGACCAATGAAAAGCATTATAAAGCTCGATGAGTAACCCATGACTACACCCAAAGGTATTGAAACGTTTAAATCATGAACGTTGGAGCACAACACTTTAAAATTGATTTATCAATGAAAAGCATTTTGATGTTCGATAAGTAACCCGTGATAAGAACCAAAGGTGGGTGATGGAGTGCTCTAAAATTGAATGATCAATTGGAAGCATTCCGAAATTCGGTAAGTAACCCATAATCATACCCAAAATTGGGTGAGAGTTAAAATATTTAACTCGGATGTGCAGGTCTAAAAAGTAAAAAACTAAAATAAGGTAAATATCGAGTCCATGTTTAAGGTTACATCGTCTAAAACCTCATTTTTCTTCAAATTTATTTTTAATTACATATTCTTTTAATAAAATTTTATAAGTAAATTCAAAATATTTTCATATTTTTAATCATACATTTTCCAAAAAATCAATATTACAAAACTCATTTTTTACGATATTGGGTTAAAATAAATCCTAAAGTTTGCTTGGTATGTATTTCATTTTTCAATTTTGTGTTATATTTATTTTTTTGTTTGAGATTCTATTTTAAAATTGTCAAAAACGTGTTTGGTTTGTCTTTTTGAAAAAACTATTTCTCAAAATAGAAAATTAGAAAAAATGTTTGATTTGAAAAATTATTTTGTGACATTTTGTACATGTGTTGAATCCTATTCCTTAAAAACACATTTTCTCCAAACCTATATTCAACCACAAATTTTTCAAATAAAATAATTTTTCACGTAAACTTCAATTTTCTTAACTATATATTCTCTAAAAAATCACTATTACAAAATCTATTTTCCCAAAAAATATGCTAAAAAACCTTTATTCCATTAAATTTGATTATTCAATAAAATAAATTAATATATAAGTAATATACACATTTTAAAGCTAGTAAATTTTACAATATTTTTTTTACCACAAAGGTAAAACAAAAACAAATAATAAATTAAGTTGGAAAACACATGAAAAAAAATAAAAAATTAATGACGTGAATTGATAATTGTTATACATTAGCTGTTCAGCAAATCAAAAAGGCAGTCAAAAGTATTCCTTGTCTCTCAATTATTGATCCAAATGTAAATTTTATTGTCGAAACCGATGCGTCAGACTTAGGGTTTTGATGGAGTCTTAAAACAGATTCCTAAAGGATCAAGTCAAGAACAGTTAGTCCGAT
>CAIGRP010074899.1:0-47978 GCA_903798385.1 Fraxinus cuspidata | reverse complement strand
TAACAAAATAAATAAATAAAATAAAATGAACTGTAAATGTATACTGTAAAAACCAAAAATAAAAAAATAAAAAAAAATGTAAAACAACAAATTAGGCTCTTCGGCTTGCCTTTTTTAGTTCCTGCTCTAAATCTTCTTCAATATCACTAAAAAAATGTTCATCAAGAGGTTCCGGTGGTTCAATAAGAAAATCTGTAAAATAGTCTGGATCAAAAGCTATTCCAGAAGTATCTGTTGAGGTCGATCCTTTCTCATAGCCATTGAGAATATTCCAAAAGTCCGGTTGAGACAATGTCGATTCTTTCTTGCAGCCACTGGGAATATTCAAAAAGTCTGATTGAGACATGTTTATCGCTCTCACATTATTCTGCTGCATCACATTATTGTAATTTGTATTTTCAAAATTTAATTCCGATTCTTCCAATGTTGGCGTAGCCGCATCAATGTCAATCATTCTCGCGTAATCTTGCTGTGTCAGATTATCGTTACTAGAATTTAATGTGGAATCTTCCAATGTTGGCGTCATATTTGCATCTGCATCGGTTTTGATCATTCTCGCGTTATCCAGATTATCATTGTTAGAATTTAATGCAGATTCTTCCAGGATGGGCATGGTACTGCTACCAGCATCAGCACCGTTCGATGGCTGACCATGATTTTCTTGATCAATCATTAATTGATCACCTTCTTCATTGTAAACTCTATTGTTACCTCTTCTTGTTCTGTATATTTTACACAGAACCCACTTGTCCAGCTGCATGAAAATAAGATAGTACTCATCTTTTCTTTCTAAAGCAATAATAGATTGAATGAAATTGATAACAATCAATCAATAGTGATTTGCCCTTACGTGAACATAGACGTATAAAAACGATCCTCAAAAAACTCGTTTAATATAGTGCGAGCATTAGGTTGACGAGAAATGATATACCAACCAGCATTGCTCATCAAATAATTAATGGATAAGTTTATAGTAGTCCCAAAAATTAAATTAGATATGTCGTGTCATTGTTGTTTAGTATATCATTTCAATTTGGTTCACCTTGTACGTATGTAGAATAACCAATATATTTTTGATGGAAAATGGTGCTCTTTCGGCATAATTTTGAGTGGGTTCGTTTCGTTTTTTTTTTTTTTGAAAGATCAGAGTAAATTCGCGTTCCTCAACGAGAATATCGAATCTTAATTAACTGAATGTCTACACGATTCGTCAATACTTTCAACGTAATCAATATTGAATTAAATGGAGAAAAATTTTCAAGTACTCGACTCTATTCTTTTATTTTAAGAAAGACATATAAATTTGTTGCACATATCTTTCAACATAATTAAAAAGAAAGGTTACTAGCAACTATAGTTACTTTCAACAATCAATAAATTAAATTAAATAAAAATTCAAGTAAACGATCTTAAATTACAATAACATAACACTTTCACGTACCGTTCCGGGATTTTCTTTTGTACCAGTGAACGGGGCATCACTTTTTTGCTGAATTCTATATTCATGCATTTTCAAATCTGTTCTAGGTCCTTTTAGATGCTCCCCTTCATAAAAATCCAATACCAGTTTGTATCCAATGGGACGATTTTTATGAAGGATGGTCTTCTCAATTCCGGTGGGCTTCCAGTACCCATCGACGGCGTTGCGCTGCGGCCGCAACCCTTTGGGATACTTCCGATCCCTTGACGTAAAGAAGTACCATTGATCTTCAAAACTGGTATATTGCTCTGCACAATATATACAATATATACTTACAGCGAAAATATTCATGTTTGTCACTGAAGTTTAATTGTCTTCATAAAATATTCATGTTTATTTTTGAAAAATTAGGGTTCGAAAAATGTTTTTTCCCCTTTAAATTGTATCATAACTTCGACTTTCAAAAAGTTGTAGTCTAGTTCAAAAATTTATTTTTAATACAACCCTAATTTTTTTTTCGTTCCCTATTTAGCAGGCTGGTAGCCAATATTTCATCGGCCATTATCATATCTAGTCTTGTCCAATATCATAAGCCAAACATGCTTTACCAAAGTTACACATAATTAAGCATTATATTCAGAGAGAAACATACCAATGAGTTCGTAAGGATTGGAGTCGTAGATCTGGACATCATGAATAAGCCCGTTACAAGGTAAGGGTTTGTTCTCAACCTTGTTCTTCAGGTATTTATGTACCAATTCTTCGTCCGAGGGTACAAATCTATAGCCTGCAGGAAGATTCCGAATTATGTTTTCGCGATTCGGTGGAACAATTCCAGCATTATTAGACATTAGTAGATTGTGCTGGTTCTGAGGGAATTGCTGAATCGGAACATGATTCTGCTGCTGCTGAGAGCTGTTTGTCGTATTATTTAGCATCGTGTACCATGACTGGTTGAAGTTCTGGTACTGCTGCTGAATGTTAATACCCTGTACCGCCGTGTTCTGGTGGACAAGGTTCTGCTGCAGCCCCTGGTGGTGTTGGACGGAATGGTTCATATTATATACCACCATGTTACGGTCAACATGGAGGAGTCCCTGATTTTGCCGGTGGATGTTCTGGAGCTGGTGAGGGTTGTGAGCATTGTATGCCACCGTGTTTCGATTGAGGAGGTCATGTTGCAGCTCCCAGTCGTAGCGGCGGACGGGGTAGTTCTGGTGTTGCTCCTCCCAGAGGCCGTGGTGGGTGGTATCATTATCTATCAAGCTTTGAATAAGCAGGTGGCGGGACTCGTCCTCCTCCTCCTGCTGGTGGTTCATGGGTTTGGAATAATTATCTTCACTGTCCATTATGATTACCTAAGAGAGTTTTTCTGGTGAGATAATATCCATACACGTACATACATATATAGGATTTATATATATTTTTATTATTTATAAAAAAAGTATTTATTTAATTATTATTAAGATTTAAGTATCCTAATTCTAAAGGGAGACCAAGAGGTTTTCGATTTCTAGTGAATCAGTGTTAATCAAATCCACAACGGAACCTGATTATATACGTTATTTCCCAGATATACGGAGGTGATAAATGAAATCCACCTTCTAACATGCCTCAGCAGAGAGATGAACTAGTGGTGTCAAAATTCACCACCCTCTTCAAAAGTTGAAAGAGAATTGTTAACAATTAATTTGATAAAAAATTTAAGTCAAATTCAATTATTTATTTTAATCATCATGTTTATGGGACCTTCACATTTTAACCATACATTCCATCAATTCATATAAAAATTTACTAAAAATCTAATTTTTACTTAAACCAAACAGTGACCTAATTATTAAGGCAATCGTATAGAAATTTTGTATCTAGAGCTCCTAAATCTAGTAATTACCTGATCTAACATTGTTAGACGGTGTTTTTTTTTTTCATGTTCATTGTATCGAATTACGTTTTTTTTACACTATTAATTTAAGAAATCATGTTGCTATACATGGTTAAAATGGGGGGCAGAACAAGATTATACGACACGATATAAAGCATTGATCATAACAACAAGAACACAAGAAACAAGGATTTAAAATGGCACACGAATTGAAGAATATTCACCAATAATGGAGAAAGAAGTTACAACAATATTACTTTCATGTACAATTCTAACTTGCAGTAATTGATTAATTTGTAAAAAAGAGCCTACTATTTATAAGGGTACATATCAAATTCAAATAATATTCCTAAAGATAGAAATTAGGTAAATAAATGTGTCGAATAATCAACACAAGAAAAAATTCGAACACCAGTGGTACTCGAGTGCTAGGCGAGCGCCAAGTGTGTGGCTCAAGCATTACTCGAGCGTCGACAAGCGTTAGCATTCTGCTGAAATTTCTGCCTTACCGCTCGAGCGGTAGGCGAGCTTGAAGCCTTCACTGTCAAATCATATTTTCCTTCTTGAACCCTATTTTGACGTCTTCAAAGCCCAATACACCAAACCATGCAACCATAATTAAAATTTAGGTCACATTGACACAAATTCTACTGCAACGAATGAAGCTCCAAAATTTCTTTACCTGGAGAAAAATTTGACTGCAAGGAATGAACTGAACTTTTCAATAAGGACCAAACTAACTTCTCAAATGAACAAAAAAATTATCCACCTCTTCCGCGATATCCAACTAGGATAAATGAATCTAAGCATTGCTCCGTAGAATTACTTCGGGTTCAACCAAAAATCACAAATGATTTAAAATTCGCCAAATAGAGCCTAACATACCTTGAAACAGAATCACCACAAAATGCTTATGTAGAAATCTCATTTCTAAACTCAACACCTTCGACGACACTTAAAGCATGAGCATTAAATTTTGCTTCCCATACTTATCTCCACTTGGTCTATCCTAAAAAATCGAATACGATGACACCGCAAGAGATGGTAGCAAAGCGACATAACCCATTATCTCTGAACTCAACTGAGATGTATTCTTCATTACAGACCCCATACCGAATCCCAATGGTACTGTACTATACTGAATATCCACCGCGGTACTAAACCTTACTGACTATTTTTCACGGATTCTGCACAACCTTGCAAAACGTACAACTGAGACTTTACTACCCTTCCAATACAATACAGACACCTTTGCAAACTTTCAAAACTCCACGTCTACCTCCACCAAAGAATTTGTACCATTTTGAATCAAGAGTACTCAACGAGATAAGATTTAAAATTTGTAACATGTCGAACCTGATCAAGTGTTCTAACGTCCCATTTAATAGCTTAAGCCTAACTCTATTAATACCAACTTCCCGACAAGGTGCGTTGTTTCCCATGACCATGACATCTTTCGAAACTGTTTCATATGTTGAAAACAAATCTCTATTGGGATGCATATGAAAAGTACAAGCCGAATCAAGAATCACATCCTCGTTAGGTTTGGAGTCTCCATCAGAAATAGCCAACACATTCTTTGGGACGTCGGCTTCACTTGTAGTTTCTGATTGCTTTCCCTTCTGACTAGTAGATAAATTTCCTTTATTCTGCAACTTGTTGCATTTCCTCTTGATGTGACCTCTCTTCTTGCAATAAAAACAAACTTGATTATCGATATTAGACTTCGATTTGTCCCTTCCGTGACCACATGAACAATAAGGCCTTCTACATCTGTAACTTCAGATCCAACATGTTGCTTTATCTTTTCATTTGACAACAAAACATCATACACATTTTCAATAGTGAGAGTATCACGACTATACAAAATCGTGCCTTTAAACGATATAAACAAAGTGGACAATGATTATAAAAGAATTAATCTAAAGCCTTCAAATCAATGATGATTTGTTTAAAAACAACCAAGTTATTTTTCAAAGACCCGTCTGTCATGTAATGAGAATACAAACGCTGCTTCAGGTGCAATTTGCTAGTTAGACTCTTAGTCATGCACAATTGCTCTAACTTCAACCATAACATAACTGTAGTTTTCTCCTTCAAAATATCCTGAAGAATATTATTCGAAAGATGAAGATGAATTTGTGAAAGTTCCTTTCGATCCTTACGTAGTCTTTCCTCCATTATCCAAATTGTGGGCATCTTGTCACATCCCAACAACGCATCATCCAACTTCATCAAAGTGAGTACTGTTCACATTTTCACCTACCACAACGAGAATATAGTGCTGCGATCCAAAAAAAGGGAATGTCATATTTCATGGTTGCCATCAAGAACAAAAAAACATCGAACAAATTAAATCAAGGCTATGATACCACTAATTGGGAATGGAACAAGATTATACATCACGATATGAATTATTGACACAACAACAAGAACATATGAAACAAGGATTTAATTTGGTAGATGAATTTGAGATTTTATTCACTAATAATGGAGAGAAAAATTACAATAATATTGTATTCCTATACAATTCTAACTTGTAGTAATCGATTAATTTGTAAAGAAGAGTATATTATTTATAGAGGCACATGTCAAACTCTAATAATAGTCATAAAGATGAAAATTAGGTAAAAAAACGTGTGGAATAATCAAAACAAGGAGAATCTCTAATGGTTGTAGCGTTCGAGCGATAAGCTCGCGAGCCGCTCGAGCGCCAGGCGATCTTAGCATTCTATTGAAATTTTCGCCCTACCACTCGAGTGGTAGGCGGAAGTGAAGCTAGCGTCGTCAAATCTTATTTTTCTTCTTGAACCCTATATTGACGTTTTTGAAACCCAATACACCAAACCATGCAACCTAGTTAGAATTTGGGCCACAAACCCAACAGTTCCATTATATGGCTTGAGGACTAATTTACCACTGAGACAAAGAATGGCACCAGTATGCAATTTTCGCAAGATAGAAAATTGGAATTTCTTAGACCAGTGTATATAAAGTAGTTATTTATTCACATGGATTACACCATTTCGAGCATGTATGGCTTAACTTAAATGCCAAAAGAATAGTTGCTTTTGGACTCTTTTCGGCAGTATAAAGAGTGATACTGTCAAAATAAGCAGGTTTCTTTTGTAGAAGAAACAAGGCCAAACACGTTCTAAAAGTCAGCGAAGAAGCTAAAGCAAATAGCAATGGCTGAAATTTTTTGAATACAATGAAGGCAACCACCCCCGAATTAGATTACAATGGGAATTTGTTAGAAAAATTTCAGGTAGCCAAGTATTTGACACGAAAATTGTTCGTTTAAATTTCAACGATCAATTCCTTCAATCTTGTCTTCAACTTCTGAGTATAACTGCCTCAATCTTTCAATGTTTTCAGCAGAAGTTTCCCAATATCCACGTCCATTCGCCTCCAAAAATGTCTGAACCAACTTCCTGAAAGAATTCGGGTTCGTGTTAATTAGCCTGTTCAGCATTGCCTCGTCCTGAATAAAAGTCGTGTTTGCCTCTTCATAAACCCAGTTGTCAACTTGTCCTGAAGTTGCACTCCATCCAACTGTGTTAGTTAGTCGTTTCTCAATCTCACGAACACCCTCGTAGCCACTCGAAAGCATGCCTTCATACCATTTCGGGTTCAATAATTTGGTCCTTGCATCAAGCCTCACCGTTTCAGAAAGTGTACGAACCTAAATTGATTAAAAAAGGTTGTTAGTTGAAAGAGATATAACTAGGCTTACGTTTGGTAAGCGACATTAGAGCATACTTGACAATGTATTGAACATGATTTTTAGCTTATTTTTCGTCTTTAACACTATCGAGTACACTATAATTTATGTTACCAAACAATGACTAGAAGAATTCTGCTGCTCTAACGGATTCTTGGTAGCAAAAGTAACAGGTCATAACACTTACCTGTGCATTAGCTGTGGTTGTATCAGCAATGTAAGCACTCGGTTTCTTCCCATCCTTCCTGAGGCTTTGTACGAGGTTTGTTGGGTCTGAATCAAAGTAGTGACTCACATCTGTGAGAGAAATTTCGGAAGAGTCGAGGTTTTGGAATGTGGCATCAGCCGTACTAAGAGCCATCTCGAAAATTTTCTGCTTTTCCATCATGCCAGCACCGGGAGCATCAGAGTCAAACGCGAATGACTTTCGACTCAAGTACATTTCTTGAAGTTGCTTCTCATCATTCCACGATGAGTTCTCAACGGCGAGGTTTATGTTGGATGAGTATGAGCCCGAAGCATTTGAAAAGACCCGGGATGCAGCTTCACGTACATCAACGTTTAGTGCTTTTGCTTGCTCTAGTACGTGTTTCCTGACGTAATTCTGGTCCTCGGGTTCGTCTAGCTCTGCAACCAACTTCACTGCCCGATCCAGGAGATTCATCTGTGCACAAGGTACATGTAGACATGCATATCAGCTGAGGAACACAAAAATGATGAGTAAAGATGTTTAAAGAGAGCCAAATAGTTGTGTTGAAGTTTGTTGTACTACAAAAATACAGCAATTTTTGTTATGGATTACGCCTTAATCCAACCCCGAGAGCAACAAAAAGCAATCAGAGATCAGTAAAACTATAAAATGCAAGGGAAACACAGATTTATAGTGGTCCACCCTCAACATGTGAGCTACACCCACTCATACGTTCTCTCTAAAATTGAGAAAAAGTTCATAATGGAGATCCCATGCCTCTCAGTTTGTGCATCTCTAAAAAACCGGTAGGGCAACCTAATACAAATTATAAATGCCCTGTATACCCCACTAACAAGAAATATTTATGGTCGATGGATTAAGCAACACTATATCTGCACAGCCCACTTTTAAACTGATACAGAAATTTGTCAATACCTGGTTGATGAAGAGGTCTCTGAACACACCAGAGCAATTGACGACGACATCAATCCTTGGCCTTCCTAGCTCTTGAAGACTGACTGGTTCGACCCTGTTTACACGTCCAAACGTGTCTGCTACAGGCCTAACTCCAATCATCCACATGACCTGAGCCAATGATTCTCCATACGTTTTGATGTTGTCTGTTCCCCATAGAACAAGGGCAACAGTCTCTGGATACTTTCCTCCATTGTCAGCCTTCTGCCTTTCGAGCAATCTGTCAACGACAACCTTTGCACTCTGCATAGCTGCAGTTGTTGGAATGGCTTGTGGGTCCAATGCATGGATATTCTTTCCAGTGGGCAAGACTTTCGGGTTCCTAATTGGATCCCCTCCAGGACCTGGCTCGACGTATTTCCCTTCCAAAGCTTGTTTCAGACTTCCCAACTCATTATCAGCCACAACTAGCTTCAAGCATTCCCCTAAGAACTGGAAAAGGACTCTGAGTTTTTCTCTGTCAGCTCTGTAAAATTTGGTGTTTGACAAGTACTGGATCCACGGTTCCCTTATACCAAAACCAAAGATCGAAGTCAGCTTGTCGGAAACATCAACGACCTGTCCCTTATTGTTTGTGCTTCGCTCCACAAATGCAGTAATGGCTCCACGAGATGCCTCAGTAATCTGTCGAAGGAGTTCCACATCACGTAAGATTCCCTTGTCACTTCCCCTATAAACATCCTCGATGTCTCTTCCAAGAGTCTTGGCCAATATTGCTGGAAGAGATGAAATCCCATCTTCTGGACGATTCAGTGCAGCAATATTAACGAGTGTTGCAACTGCCTCCATTGCTGAAGGAGGCTCGCCAATGACATGAAGCCCGCACGGCAAGAGGCGGGATTCAATCTCCATAATCTTGGAATATACCTTCCCAACGACAAGATCTCGTTCTTTGGCTGAGATTTCCTCACCTTCTTCGGGTAGATCGACATCCTTGTCCAGATTGCACTGCCTAGCAGTACTGATGATGGAGTTCACAATCTGAGGGCCACGGCCCGAGTCTTTTAGTGATTGGTAGGACGAGATCAACTCGCTCAACTACTTGAGTCCCTTGTAGAGTCCAGCATTTTCTGCTGGAGGAGTCAAGTAACTAATAGTGTTAGCATAACTCCGACGTTTGGCAATGGTGGCTTCAGACGGGTTGTTTGCCGCGTAATAGTATACATTCGGGATGTTTCCAATAAGACTATCTGGGAAACAAGCATCACTCATTCCCACCTGCTTCCCGGGCATGAATTCAAGAGAACCATGAGTTCCAAAGTGAAGGACAGCATCAGCTCCAAAAATTTTCTCCACATAGGAATAATAAGCTGCGAACCCATGGTGTGGGCTTGCTGATTTGGAGAATAGAAGCCGCATCGGATCACCCTCATAACCAAATGTAGGCTGAACCCCAATGAAGACATTTCCATACTGCTTTCCATAAACCAGTAGGTTTTCTCCATCAGAGTTCAAATTACCAGGGGGCTTCCCCCAGTTTTCTTCCAGAGCAGTTGCATAGGGAGTCAGCCTCTGGTACTCTCTCACACTCATTTTGTATGCTACGTTAAGATTTGGGCTATTGAATTGAGCCTCTTTATCATGAATTACATCTTCGATTAATGCTTCAGGTGTCTCTGGAAGGCCCTCTAGATTGTAACCATCATTCTTCAGATCTTTGAGGACGGAGTAAATCGAAGCAAAAACATTTAGGTAAGCAGCAGTTCCTACATTGCCTTTGTCTGGTGGAAAACTGAATACAGTGATTGCCAGCTTCTTCTCTGTCTGCATATAAATTGTGAAATCATTGTTAGCCAAAAGTTTGAATGTCTCCTTCAAACAAATAGTTCAAATGTTGTGAAATCAAAGTAGTAGAATCTTGAAATCCAGTTTTTCAGGTAGAACAAAAGAAAATGATAATGCCGGTTATGGTTAACTTTATATATATCATTTTTACTCAAATTATATATATCAAAGTTACAAAAACAGTCCAGCCCAACTGGTTCGACTGGAAAAATCTGAGAACGGACAGTTAGCCTAAAAACCATATATTTAAGTCTTGACATATATTGTGGCACCATATAAAGTTAATAGATAATTTTTGTTTTCAATTGATGAAAACCAACTTATGTTTGTAACTTTTTAACAGTATTTGTTTCGACCTTGGTGCAACTCTTTGATGCTATACCTTTTTACCTTTCCTGATTCATACCTTGGTCGGTTTTAAAACTCTGATGCGTATTTCCAAATCCTTTGAATTGTAGAAAAAAAAATTGAATTAAGATCTCTATCCCTTCAGATCATCGGTTTATTTGACCATTGATTTATTTAATCTTCTTCTATTTTTCTTTACATACTTTTCTAGTTTCCAATTAATCTTTCATAAAATAGAGCATAAATTATGTATTGCATAAAGAAGTATACTACATACCTTTGTTTTCCTCTTCAGTTCAGCCCATTTGATTGCCCTGGTGCAGAGCTGCTCCACCCTTTTGTGAAGAGCATGTGATTTTCCTGTAATAGAGCCCGTGAACATAATATAATTCAATTTAGCCAAGACCAAATAAAAATTCTATATTGTAGCAGAAAGTATGAAACATGCATTGGGATGGAAATAATGAATACGCCGCGTGAGCAACAATTTTACATGGATTACTCTAGAATCACAGAGGATTTACGTTATAAAAGGAAGTTATCAGTGAACTTCAATGAAATGGTTTATGGGTTTCAGCCAATTGTCTTGATTGTGAAATATCATTGGTAATAACAATCCGTATTATCAAAGGATTTCCTATGACTGTCTCTAGTATGAAAACGAGTCGATCATCCATTTTGGTATTTAATTTAATAAAAGAAGTGATATTGTTCCTCCTCTAGTAATCAAGAATCTTGATTTTCTGGAAGTACCATATACTAAGACTTGGCTTCCATCTTAAAACGTTAACTGAGGAGTACCCCATGGGCTTATATCAATTTCATCTTTTCTAACACCCTAATTCTTAGTACCATAACCGTTTCATTCTTTTCAAATGAACAGTTTAAAGGCCAACAACTGATAGCAGAGTTGATAAATGGACAACTAGCAGTATTGAACATATACATGTACTGAAATAGTAGGATGAAAAATATACTTGCCTGTTCTGGGATCCCGGCCGGCGAAAACAATCGGCTCCATTCCTCCGTCGAGCTCCGGCAAAGCAACTTGCAAAGCGACCTGAATTGGGTGCAGCCCCAGTGTGCTGTTCAACCACTCCTCTGTTGTCTGAAAAACTAAAGGCAGAGCCACCATATAAGGCACATCAAGCTTCATCAAGGCCTCAATAGCCCTTGGATGATCCTGCCTTGCTGGACCTCCAACAAGAGCAAAACCAGTTAGTGACACCACTGAGTCCACCATTGGCTTCTTCGTTACCGGGTCGACGAAAAATCGCTCGACTGGCCCTGAGAAGTCGAGCCCACCTGCGAAAATCGGTATCACCTTGGCTCCTCTTGCTTCAAGTTCCATGATCACAGCCACATAGTGACTTTCATCACCGGTAACAATATGACTCCTCTGCAAAACCAATCCAATTATAGGTGCATTCTTACTCTTAAGCTTCTCATTTGCATCCCTCCTAGTAACACACCAATTCAAATACTCCTTCACATCATCATACATGCAGGGAGCCAAAGGATGCCAAATTCCACTATCCAAGTACAAAACCGGATCCGAATAGTCTATTTTCGTCCCTTTTAGAGTAGGAACATAAGAACCAGAAATCATTTTCAAGAAATTCACTAAATTATCAGGTGAACCCCCAAGCCAGAATTGCAGACTAAGTATATACATTCTTGCATCCTGAGCCTTATCACTTGGCAAGTACTTCAAAACCTTAGGCAGCGTCCTTACAAGCTTCAACATACTATCAGCAAACCCGGCAGAGGACTTCTTGTTCTTGAATAGCTGGAAGAATGGACTTTTCGACTGCCCGAGTTGCGACATGCTAAATGATCCCAATTTGTTGAGTCTCATTACTTCAGGCATTGAAGGGAAAACCAAAACTGCATCAAGCCTGTCCCTTTGTTTCTCCACTGCAGCCTTAACCTTTAAGGCCAATTCCTCAACGAAAATCAACGAACCGATGAAGATATTCGCATCCTCAAGATCTTTACAGAAAGTTTTGTAAGTATTTTCATCTCTAAGTTCCTCAACTAAGTACCCAACAACCTCGAATGAAGCATATTGCCCATTCTTGTTCAGTGTCTGAACTGCAGCTGTAAGGGCTGATTGGTACTGAGCTTCTAATACTACATAGACAACTTTTACAGTGGGGAGGCCTTGGGACTTTTCGGGTACAATTCGTCGAACTTCAGGTGTTGTTTGGGTGAATAATCCATTGCCAATTGCAGCAACTTTAAATTTATGGGGTGTTCTTGAATTGTTCTGGCTGATTTTCTTGGGAAGAAATGAATGAAGAAAGTAGTTCTTTTGTGAAGTTGATGAAAGGTGGGATGTTTTTGAATTGGGTAGCGTGAATGGTGAAGAAACTAAATAAGCCATTTCTCAACTCTGTGCTTTCAAGAAATAAAGGCTTATTTTCTTGATTACACAGATAAAAAAAAAATCAGAGAGTGTACTAGTATAACTTATGTATGCACAAAGATATGGAGAAAAAAGAGAGAATAAGCAAAATGGAGAACGAATTTAAGTGCTTCTTCTAATTTTCTCTTCTGCAATGATGTCCAGTTTTGGAGTTTTATATTTTTCCAGGAGAGGGTGAAATGAACGAGGGAGATGGTTTCTTCAGCTAGTGGTGAGACAAAGGGACACGTGTTGACAAGTGTAGACTGCATTTTGAGGTTGAGTTTTGTTTGAGCAGGATTTTAGAGAGAGAAAATAAGCTGGTACTTTGTCTATCTACTGTGGTTGTTTCTTGCATTCTGATTGGTTGGTTTGGATTACAAAGAATTGGGTATAGGCAACTGAGAAGAGGTGTCTGGATGACGATATAGATAGATAGTTCACCATAATGAAACTCTTTTTGTTGGTAAAAGACATTCTGGTCTTCGAGCTTGTGACCCTCAGTGAAAAGGAAGTGATTTTTTTTTTATTATTATTATATTTTTCTGTGCATACCAATGGGTCCAGGTATCCTAGATTGATGCCAGAGGATCCTGCTGGCTCAACAACAAAATTTCAATAATTGTTTGCATTGTAGAACACGACCAAATTACTCATTTTAAAATTTAAATGAATTGAATTGCTTGCTTGATATTGATATCTTAAAGTTCCATATTCAAAAATCGACATTAATATTAATCCAATTCTAATTTAGATTATCGTTGCAAACAAATTTAGATCTAAGTAATTTAACAGAAATTGAATAGTCACATAGTCAATTGGTTTGTACTTAGTAGAAATAAAACAACATGGGAGAAGAGAAGAAGCAGAGTCGAACACAATCACGATCTCTAGTAATCATTAATTACTCGATATAAAATTGATGCACTTGATTGTGAATTTTTGCATCATTAGTAGAGGCACAGATTACAAGCCATCTCCATATATTATTTGCTAATATACGGAGAGCAGTACACAGTGTAAACCAAAAAGAAAATTAGATCGAAGTTCCATGTTTACATTCAAAATGATATATAAATCAAACAAATCTCTACCAATCAGGACTTTAAAGATGCCCCAGAAGCAAAATTGCTACTCTTCAAATCTACTCAATCGTACTCAAATCTTGTCAATGGAATGTCTTTACCAATGGACATTTTTCCAATAGTTTACATTTCTCTTTTCTTTGAGAAGTTAAAACTTGAAGATACAGAATAAGAAGAAACCTATGGGCAAAATCAGTGGAAAATGGTTATAATTTCAACGGCAGCTTCCTACTAGTCGACTTCCATATCAGAAATTGCTTCATTCAGTATCTTCTGAAGCTCTTTCACTCTCTGTATTGTTAATGCTACACAATTCTGCAGCCATATAGCAAATTGTGTAAGTAAACATTAGTTACCATAATCTATATGTCTAAAGAAGTAGAGCCTGAAAGATGTTAATTGCATAGGTTGTTTGACCACAAGAGTCCCTAATCCCTCTACCCATAGAAAAAAGAAAACAAAAAACAAAGGTGCAAACTAACCTGGATGGCTGATGTTTGAGCCAGACCTGATCCACCCGGTTTATTAAGAGACACGAGCTGCATAGACGAATCCAACACCACAGTTAAATATGTTTCCATAATAGACTCTTCCTCGGCAGAAGGATCTGCCAGAATGTAGTTCTTGTGAAGCACGCATGTCAAGGAGAATGGTAAAGTATCCAACTTCAGCTTTCTCTTCTCTTTGTTCACTGGCTCCTTTTCCCACATTGCACCAGAATTTTCCTCAGAAAGAAGAACTATTCTTCCATTATCATTGAGAGAAACTACCGGAATTTGCACTGGAAAAGATTGAGGATCTCTTAGTCAGAGACAAAGTGGAAAATATATAAGTTGAGGGTGTTAATGGATAAGAAATGTCTTACAAAAGCAAAATACACATTTGCACCTTGCTTAGAGCAAATATTAGAGCTAGGAAATTAGCTATTTGAATAATCAGGACGAAGAACATTAGAATATTGTGGCACTAAGAACTTCACTACTATCTAAATAAATTGATAATCATATCCAATAAATAAGAAAACTAAAAGCTGAAAAATATAACTTTCTGGATCAGACATCAGTTATACAAACATAACAAGTTCGAAGACTGATTGATCAATCATAAAGTAGAGAATAAATTCTGGTGCTTTGCTATACATTCAGTCACATAAATCAAACGTGAACAGAAGATTAAAAATGAAGTCTAGTTTTGTTTGAATTTACACGTCTAGCTTCCAGTTAAAAGAAAAAGGGTGTTAGGGTGGAGGTAGGGGGTGGGGGAGGGCAAGATAAAATTGGACATCATATCACCGTAGACACATGCAGAAGAAAAAAAAAACACAGCCATAACAACTCACGGTGTGAGAATGCAGCCACAGCAGAAAGCAATGCCGCATCAAATAGGGCGCCATCAGCATCGAGACAGTATATGTCCTGCAAGAGTCATGTTATATAGTAGTAATGAGTATTTAGGCCTCAAGCATTACAGGCCATAAATTTGTATCATAATGATATAATAAAATGCTGATCCATTACCAGGTAGGCCATCCAAGCAGCTTTTCCACTGACCAAAGATAATTCTTTCAAATCGATCATCCCAGAACTGCATAATCACAATAACAAGTCACCAAAAACACAACTAAAAATAAAGGATGGGTATAATGAATTCGTAGGAGTCATTTTATTCATCTTGATGTCACAAATGTTGTAAAGGGTAGCTCAGCCAGGTCAGTGCTTGGAAGTCATTTAACTGAAACTGTAAGAATAAAAGCCAAGTACTGCATCGAAAAGGTCAAGCAAATAGAGAAATCTCCTATTGCCTCATACGCACAAAATGACATCCTTCTCTAAGAAAATAATGAGAGTATTAGGAGCGATCAGCATGCAAAAAATACAAGAAGTATCTACAGAAAGAGTATGTAATAAAGTTCAATATATAACTTTGCAGCATACGTCCTGTGAGTCGTTCACCATGAATGGATTCAACTAGGCCTACGGAACCACCGTAAAGGAACTACCAATATATTAGCAACTTCTCAAAATCTAAAAACCTTAGGGTATGTTCTCTTTACCATTTTTAAGTTGTTTTCTGTTTTCCATTTTTCAAAACAGTGAAAACGCGTTTTCTTTCCTATTTTCGAAAACGCGTTTTTGAAAATAAGTTAAAAATTTACAAAGAAAACTCAAAACGACAAAATTTGTCATTTTGAGTGTTTTCAGTTGTAATCAAGCTAAAATTTTCAAAACGCGTTTTGGGTGTTTTCAAAATACCAAAAAGAACAAATTTTCAACAATTTCAAAATGGACACTCAAAACCCAAAACCCAAAATGAATTCAAAACTCAAAACACAAAATTGAAACACAAAGATAACAACCCCTTAGGTTTGCGCACAAAAATCGCTGGTCATTTTGGAAATTATCTTCTTTTTTTCCTTTTCTTATTATTTTTAAGAGTATTAAATATATCTAGCTTGTTTTATTGAAGTGACAGATATTCAAACGGATGTATTTGGCTAATGTCATGTATCTCTTACCTCAAGATGATGTCAGTTAATTGCTTCGTTATTACTGGTGCTGCCTCTGCTGGTCTGCCAGGGCGAACCAGTGGAGAACAAATTGGAGGCATATGGAAATCAATAGCTGGCACATGAAGTAATATAATTATACACCCTCAAAATTAAAAAGGTGTATTAAATAATACAAATTAAATATGTTTAACCTATGCAACCCTCATCAGGTGACTCCGCATTTGGTGTCATGACTTCCAATTTAACAGCAGCCAGCATGGTCTGAACATGATATAAATTTTTAAATTAGTTTTGCATGGGGATGAAATACATTTTTTGCAATAAGTTCATCCTTTCTAGTTCTATAAATAACATGGGTTATTTATGACAGAGAAGCAGGAATAAACTAAAAACACACTTACAGTGCAACCTATCTTTGCTAATGCTGATCCATTAGCAGATGCAACGGCTCCTACAATTAGAAAAGATTTGATTTGATGAGGTATGGTATGGTATGTAATGAGAGAAAACAAGTTCTCAGTAAATGAATAGTAGATTGTCTAACCAAGGGCAATTGTTGTATCTCTAGCTCTTCCAAGAGGCCGCCCATCAGGCCGTATTGATTCGAGCAGGTGGCGCTCATGAAAGCGTAAAGGGAAAAGGCGTCTAAATGCATCCACCTCCATCTCTGAAGACAAATCATTTGAGCCATTGGGAGTAGACATTCCTTTTCAATCTATCCTGTAATACAAATTTGCTTCCACTTTCATAAACCAGAAGCAGATTGACCTATCAAAACATGATTCACTTCTTTTCTATAATTCTGTCTATTTCTTTTCTCTTTTTGACTTACAAAGCCCAAATAATGATAAGAATAAAATGTACAGAAGCTCCAAAGAGTTCCCACTCATTTACAGGGCATCCAAACAAAATTAATAACACAAGGAAACTAGATAAAAATGAAAACTACACGGAAATGAAACTGACAGCTACAGTCTAAACCCTGGTGTCGTTAAGCAAAAAAAGGTACGAAAACAAAGAACCCTAATGGTGCAATTCATTAAAAACCAAAGTCCAAAACACAACAGCAAATGAAACAGAGAAAAAAAGAATATTAAAGCGTCCTTTTAAATCATAGAGGTGGAGCAGCTGAGTTTTCATAGTTTTTAGTTCTTGTGAAAAAGCCGAAGACAAGAAATACACAGGAATAGTTCCAATAAAGCTGTATGTATTTCAAGATTTTGAATAGTGGTGCCAAAATGTGTGGGAGGTCAGGCCTGATGACTCACTCTGTTAAAAAATTGAACTGAATCTAGGCTGGCTCGGTATGGACCGGTTCACAGGTTGGGCCGTGCCGGACTTAGCTCAACGACCTATGAAGATCACTCGGTTGGTCCAATTTATTAAGAAAATTAGAATGTAAAACTAAAAATGGAAAGGGGTTTAACGATGTAATTCACAAACACATTGATGAGAATATTCATCTTTTCAATTTACAGCTTACTTTCAGATATTAAATTTTAATAAAATAAAAATAAAAATGGAGAAATATAAAACACAGCAGGGTTGGACCAGTCTGGGCAGCAATATTTGCAAGCTGGTTGTTGGTTGGCCTGGTTCTCAAATTAATTCTTTCATCTTGTTACCCATTCCCATCACCTTTCAAATAGCCAAGTAAATGTGTTCTCTACTTAAAACATTTGGAGAAAGTCATCAAGTTTCATGTCTCGCCTCAAAAGACGGATCAACTATCCTTTCTCTCTTCTTTACAAGAGTTATGAGAAATCATGTTATTTTTCCTCCCGCATAAAATTAAACAAAATTAAAAAACCTTTATAAGATTTAAATGAAGAGCGGATGGAATATTAACAACTGTAGTTTCTTATTTTTCTAATCTTTAGATGTATATCCCCTTGATTTCTATGCCCATGAAACAAATAAGATAAATTTTCTTTAGCATTTTCCTTCTTGAAATTTTCATTTTTTAAACTCCATATAATGCATTTTATGAATTATTTCACCAGGAACAAATGCATAGAAGAATGGAAAAATTGCGACTACTCGAAACTCTTGGGTAAACACCCTCTCCTTTATGTTAATTAACTCGTAGACATGAATGTCAAAACTGTGAATCCCTAGTTACCAATTCAATTCCCAAGTCTAAGTTGTAAGTTTAGTTTGTAATTAAGACCCTGCTTTAACAAAAAATCAAAACCAGTCTGTAATGTTCACCATCAGAATTCAAAGTTTATCAGTTTTGACCAAAAGACAAAGCCCAAAGTTTTAATCTTTCGACTTAAATTGCAAAAACTACAACTTGCGGAACCCTCAGAAGAAAAAATAATAACTCAATTCCAAGAAAAAGTTAGAAATTATAAGCAAATTATCAACGTCCACGGTTCAACAATCAGCACACTCTTTGGTAAAAAAGTAAGCTTTTTTTGTAATAGGATTCCTTCAGAAAACACCAAATTGAAGAAAAATGAATAACACCAACAATGAAGGGACAGTTGTAACTAACCTCGAATGACGGTCGAAGGAAGAGGTGGCGGCGGTAAGACGGATGGAGGAGTTGCTGACGGAGAAGGAGAAGGAGAAGGAGGAGCGGCAGCTTAGAAATTGATCTCTTTCGAATTTCGAGCGTTGGCGTGTTTGTCTGATTAACTTGGTCTTTTTGTGGGCTAATTATCAACTGTTAGATGGCCCATAGATTTAATAACAGGCCCATTGATAAAATTCTCTAGCAACTCTTTCTAGTGCTACTGACGTCAATTTTTTTCCAACTGGCCCATATTTTAATATCCAGGCCCAATATACAGTTTACATACCTTCAAAGGTGTGTGGGACTCCAAAACTGGCAAAAATGGCGTGCAACTCAGCAACCTGCCAGTCCGGTTGCTATAAAGTTTCCGATTCTGGCGTCGGCCAAGAACAACAATCGGCGACTGAGAACGGAAGATGCGACTTGGACCTCTATGCTAACAGTCACGTCTGCATCAAATGCAAAGTAAACGAAACAATCGACGCTACCCATCCCGCTGTTGCTGGTGGCGGTGGGGATGGAAGTCGATTCTGCGCTGATTGTTTCAGGGGTAACTTATTCGGGAAGTTCCGATTCGCCGTAACTTCTAATGCCATGATTTCACCCTCCGACAATGTTCTCATCGCCTTTTCCGGTGGTTCCTCATCTAGGTTAATCTTTCTCATTAGTACTAGTAAATTTTTGCGCGGTTGTGTGTGTATACAATTTCTGGTATGTATTAGCGGTTATGTATGGAGCTATTAGAATATGTTTGGCTTAGCTTAAAAGCTTATTTCGGTAGCATTAAGAGTAACTATACCAAAATAAGAAGAAGCTATAAAAAATGATGAATTGGGAGAAGAAAAATGCTCACTTACTTCATCGATTTCAACAGTATATATACACATCAGATTACCAGACTTTACAAATGTATGCCTATACCTAAGGAAGAGGTTATACTAACAACTTACAGCTAAGAAGATCATAATCAAATAATTTCAAAAGTTAAATTCAAATTACAGATAATGCAAATACAGTTGATAGAAGCAAGGCCAAAGAAATTGAACAAACTACTCTCTGTTTGCTTGAAAGTTCTTTTAAACTGGTAGAATAACAAAATTGAACTTGAAACATTTTAAGGTATCGATTTATCAAGCTTGCTCTTTCAGATTATAAATGAAAATAATAACTACTTATTTTCCGGCTAGGCCAAACCTTGTTTGGATTATCTTAGTAAGAAATTAGGCCAAACTTGGTATCAGTTTCAAAGCTTGTCCGCATAGCATGCTAAGATTGAAAATGTATCTCAGCTTGACTCGCTACAATGCCAGTGTTGTGAGGGATAGCATTTACTTGAATTTAATAAAACATGGAGCTTTGTGCTCACAATAAATTTCCTGTGGATTTTTTCCAAAGTAATGAATTGGTGTTATTGTAATAAATGTGATAAGGGGTTCATAGTTTAATAGATTGTCGAGGTAAAGATTAGATCTTTTCCGTCAAAAGTTTCTGGTGAATTTGTTTAAGTAATGTATTGTTGTTAATCTAAAGAGCATGTCTTGCTAAGCTTAAAAGTTACTTTTAGATAACCCTTTTTTCCTAACAAGTTTTAAATTTTTTTACATGTTAACTTTATTTTTTGGATTTCCATTAGAGAATCTTATTTTTTAGACAGTAAACAGAAAAAGTAAGTTTATCCTTTTTAAGCTTAGCCAAACTACTTTGAAAGTTTAATTTTTGCAAATGCGCACTAAATGTCAATAAATTATTTATTTATTTATTTTATAAGTCAATAATGTGCTGAAAGATATTTTCACATCCAATCAAATGCCAAGCTGTCTGTTGAACCAATGTTTTTTTATATGTTTCCCTTGTTAATTATGTATAATGATATACTTCCCCATGCCACATCTTGTGTCTTATAGTGTTCATGTTCTTCTGAGCATCTTCGTCTATCTTCAGGGTGGCTCTTCAATTTGTGCATGAGCTGCAACACAAAGCACAGAAGAACTTTGATGCAAGTAGAGATAAATCTTTGCCAGTATTTGGAGTTGGTGTTGCTTATATTGATGAAAGTACCGATTTTGCAGTCCCTTCTCATGATTTTGATAGAGCAATAGATGAGATGAAACTCATTGTGTCAGATTTAGCTCCACCGGTAAAACAATTTTATGTTGTTCCAACTGGAAGTATTTATTCTTCTGATACTGGTGCCGGAAGGCACAGACTGATGGAATTAATAAATGCTGTTCCTGACATCACTGGAAAAGAAGATCTTCTAGAGCATCTGCGCATGTTGTCTTTGCAGAAGGTTTTGTTTTGCAATTGCTTGCTTAATTATGCTAATATTAGATTAGGGAAGACATTCACTTTTGCATTATGCTGTATCCATTTTACAGATTGCTGTTGATAATGGATACACCAAGCTCGTGCTAGGAACGTGCACATCACGGATAGCTTGCCGTGTCCTCGAAGCCACGGTCAAGGTTTTTTCCTCCTTCCCCTCACTCTGCAAACAATGACTGAATAAATGAGATACACAATGATGTACATAAATGGATAAATGAGAAAAAATGAGAGAAAATGAATTTTTTGTCAAAGAAATATTTCCTGTTAGCTAGACTGGATAATCACCTTCAATTTGAATTCTTACATTCCCCTTTCGTTCAATGGATATTGTGATAAGAGATAAACTTGGTTAAAATGCAGTAGCTAATCCCAGAAAGCTTCTTTACATATATCATCTAAAGCTATCAGAGTATAACAGTAGAAACTTTCTTTTGACAGGGAGAGGGTTACTCATTGGCTGCAGATATTCAGTATGTTGATGCTAGGTGGGAGATACCGGTGGTTCTTCCCTTGCGTGATTGTATCTCTCAAGAGCTGAATACGCTATGCAGTCTCGACAGGTTTGGAGGGGCTATTTAGTAAGATTTTGTGTCATCTCTTTTTACTACACCAATAATTATTACTTCATGAAGGGAGTTTCCTTTTGTCAGGGCAGTTTGAAGATGGTAGAAACATTTCAGCAACCTCGTTGTGGCATCAATGGCTTAATATCCTCGTTTATAAAATTGTTGCAGGTGGGAATTGCAATTGTGGTTAATTTATTGTAGATAAATTTCAGATCAGAATCTAAAATTTGACGTGTTTTCAGGAGGAAAATCCTTCACGAGAGAGCACAATTGTAAGAACAGCGGGGAAGCTTAAACCTTTCTCTTTCAATGGGATTTTAGAAGTTGATGACTGTAATGGTCATTCGGCTTCTCAGAGGCGGCTAAAGAAATACAATTTGAAGCCTAACGAATCTCTTCCTCCGGAATCATTTTGCTCTATATGCCATAGCCCGCTTAAGAATTCTGACACTACAAATTTGAATAGCATTGGGAATGATGAAGCAAGCGTCGGGATCTTTGCAGAGACTTGCTCAAGTTGTCAATATCAGATTCTTCCACGGGAGCCCTCATCTTTGGAATCTTTTCATTCACTCTTGCCACAGCAAATGATTTATCTAGCAAAGAATAGCAGCTTTGGCAAGCACAAGTCACTAAGGTTATAGTCTTTATATATTGTTGCCATAGCTTATTAGCTTAATACTAGGTACAATGATAAGTTACTCTGAAAGTAGCTCTTAGAATAAGTAAACCCACTATTTCCATTTTAAGTTGGTAAAAACTTTTATTTATGCATCTTATAAGTAAACTTTTCCTTACACGAGTTCCTTTGTTTTCCCCTCTGCAGGGAGCAAATACAAGACTGTTTGTTGTCAGACAGTGAGGATGGAACCTGAATCTGTGCTTTTCATTTGCATTCGTCCTTTTCAGGATGAGCAAGAAGAAACATTATTAAGCTGCATTGCTTAATTTCGCAGGAAAAAGGAGTAAAATAGCAGCAAGATGCAGGATAAAAAGATTGTGAGAATTATGGACATAGTTATTTTGGTGCTTATTACAATGGTAGCAAGAAGCTGGACAAAAGGGTGTATGATTTCTGAAATGTAATTTTATTTTGGTATTTCTCCAAATTTTTTATCTCGATGTAACCAATCTTTTACGTACGTGGGATCTTTTTGTCTTGAACTAACGATTGATGAACTCAATAAAATAAAACCCGAGAACGAACAAAAAGTCCAAAACTCAGCCCAAAAAGGCCTTCATAGTCACTCCGCTCTGACTCGCTCATTCAGTACAATGAACGCGCAAGAAGAATCCTCCTCCCTCGCCGCCAGTACTACGTCCTCCTTCGACGACCACCACCACCAAGCGCGGCGGAGAATATGCGCCAATGGATGTGATAGGCCCGTGAACGTGTGCCTATGCCACACCCTTCCACCCTATCCCCTTCCAACCTCCACAAAAATAGTGATCCTGCATCATCCCCACGAGCGCCGCCACAAGCTCGCCACTGTCCCTCTCCTCTCCAAATGCCTCAGAAACTGCGAAATCATCGTCGGACGCCAATTGAAATACGGGGACTCGAAGCTTCTCGATTCTCTATACGATCAGTCCTGCGGAAACCCCAATTTGTCCCGCTGGCGAACTCTTTATCTGTTCCCTGGTACGATTACTTTTGCCTCGCTATGCAGGACAATCAAATGTTCCCACCTTAGTACAAGTGGTTAAAATTTCAGTTTTGAGTCAATTCAATGAACTTTTCCGAAGTAATTACACGGCCTACTAAAATAATTTGGTGGGAGCATTAATTTCCGCAAGTTTTTGGTGAATTTTGGTTGGCATAGGTTTATACTATCATGTGAAATGGAGATTTAGAGACAAATATAGAACTCTAATCTAGAACTTGTATTCAGGGATCAGAAAAATGTAACTTTTTTCATGTTCATATGTTCAATTTCCAATGGATTAAGAATAGATTGCAAGAACACGATGATAGGAAGAACTAGAATTGGTGGACTATTTGGTTCTTATGGACCTTTTTATGAATTAAGATCCTATACGTTGTACTAACTTGAAAAGTTGTTGAGCATCTACCCTTTTTTTTACTGGCATTCTGATCCAGGACAGGAGTAAAAGTAACCAAAAAAATAATTATATAGGCATTGCATTTGAGATGAACAATGCTATCCATCGTCACTCGTTTAGGTGGCAGTAGATCCCTTGATTCATTAAAATACATCACAACTCCATAAGATAATGAATCAAGGGTCCACTACCACCCAAACCGGTGATAATCACCACGGGAGATGAATAGCGTTACTCACTTGAGATTTTTTATACTTGATGTCTTATAAGTGACGTGTAAGGGACAAAATTTAGGTTGAGAAACTAATTTGTTATGGTTCCCATTGCAATGTATGGGATTTGAATTCCACGTTGAAAGTATGAACTTTTGGTTCGTGGTTTATATAGACTTGAGCTCTCCAACTTCAATAATTAGCTTTTAAAGTATGACTTTTCCAAGATCTATATCAATGGTATCAGAGCAGATACCATGTCTCCCAATTGCAATCGTGCGGCATGAATGGTGATGCCGGCATAGCAATATTCGTCCGGGACTAGTTATGAACCAGTGCAAAGCTAGTCTGATGTGGGGCGGGGGATCATGGAGTGTTGTAAATTGTTATGGTTCCAATTTCAATGAATGAAATTTGAATCCCACATCGAAAGTAAGCGCTTTCGGCTTTCGGTGCGTGATTTATATAGACTTGGACTCTCCAATTTCAACAGCAAGCTTTTGAAATATGACTCTCTCAAGATCTATATCATAATTTTACACTGGTCTCGTGGAATGTTAATCCAGGATTTAAGTAATAGCAAAATTGTTATATGGGCACTGCATCTTGATATTGCTTATACTTGAAAGGAACAAAAAATATTGCGAGTTTGATGTTGTTTTTATGCGTGTGCACACACATTCTAAATTCTTCTAAAACCCATATCATCCCATAATAAGAAACATTTAAGCATTTATGTTGGCAATTGATTTGGTCACAAAATGGCTATTCTTGATGAATCCCATAGATTCTACTGTCATCATCTTGCAGTTTAAGCCATGATTAACACCTGAAGTCTAGCCCGACAACACAACCACAAATAGGGCCGAAAATTGATCAAAGCCATCACAGGTTGACTCATGATTGATTGTTTTGAAATTTATTTGCTGACCATTTAGATTGTCAATTTATGGAGTTCTGTGTTGAGAAGTTGATAGATAAAAATTTGTGTAGAAATTTATTTAAGCTCCGACTCATATTTGGCTAGACTACGTGTTTAAGATTGGTTTGTGAAGGAACCAAAACAAGTTCAAGCTCAATGATTATCTCCTTCGAAAACAAGGCCAACTTTGAAAGATTTTTTCGAATTGGCTCAACTTTTTTTTAACTACAATTAGGAAAATGGGCATATGCAAACGAATCTTCAAAAAACTTCCATGGGCTTCCACAAAGTTGAGGATTCCTATCGATTGAATACTAAGCCCATGTTTGACACACATTTTTTAAAAATACATTCTTTCAAAACTCATTTTCAATCACACATTCTTCAATAAAATAATATTTTTCATCGTATCAATAACTATTCCTTACTTTTTAACCACACATTTCTTATCATACCACTATTTATAATGCATTCTTTTTTCATTAATATCCATAAAACACCCCTTAACTAAGACATGAAATATAGATGCCAAGCTTCATGATAAGTTTTGTGATAAATCCTGAAGTAAAGCATCTATGAATACCATGGTGATTGTAGTATAATGCAACCTTGTACAGTTAACCTATTGCTAATTCTCATTACTCTGTTGTGTAGATAAAGAACCTTTTTAATTCCAGTATGGATATAGCCCCTGTTTGAGCCACATTAAAATTTTCATTCTTATTCTTCTACTCATTTTTAACCACATATTCTTCGGTAAAATAATATTTCCATTACATCAATAACTTTTCCTTATTTTTCAACTACACATTCTTCATCAATCTACTATTCCAAAATACATTCTTCCAAAATAATGTGGCTCAAACACACCTATAGTGTTGATTCTCCTTGAACTTGGATTTAATTTTAAGGGAATGCATGGACTTACTGTATGTTGATTACTTGTTTTTACGGAAAAGGATGTGAAGAACTGATCTTAAGGGTGCCACGAAAATGTTAATAGCCATGGCAGAATATAAAGATGGGATCTCTTTGAATAATGAAGGCCCTCCCTGCTAATATGTTTTTTGGTAAACTCCCCAAAACATCCTTTAGAGGAAAATAAAAATATTCAATGGGCTAACTTAATACACCATATACTAAGTTTGCAAACCTATATTTTTGTGTGGGTACTCATGGCATTTGTAAAAATATTTTATGACCAATCTGGGTGGTTTTTCAGGTTTAGATGCAGTACCATTAACCGAAATCAATAAGAGGAAGTCCAATCTTGATGTTGACAACATGAATGATTATGTGTTGGTTGCTTTTGATGGAACTTGGAAGCATGCGAAGGAGATGGTGCTTGCGAGTTTGCCCTTTTTATCCAAGTTTTCTCTTCAAGTTTGTTTAGATTTTGATGCCGCGGTTGATGGTGGGACTATTTTTGATTCAGATTTGATTCTCAGGAAAGAACCATTTGGTGGATGTATGAGTACAATGGAAGCTGTTGCGAGGTCATTACATGTTCTTGAGCCTAATGGAATTGAGATCGAGTCTAGAATAATTGATGTTTTAAGAGCTATGGTTAGTTTTCAGGCTTGTTTCTTGAAGCCCACAAAGCCAAGACAGAAGTTGAAAAAGGCTAAAGGATGAGAAGTGAAATAAGGACTCTCTTGTACTGTGTAATTGAACTTTCATATATGATCACTAGTTATTTCCCAAATTAATCGTTATGGACATAAAACTTTTCTGGGTATCGAATTAATTGAAAATGTACTTTTTATCGAAAGCAGGGGGCATGTCTTGAACTTATTGCATGCACTGTGTTTGACGGGTCTCTATGAGAAGCGTCACGTTCTTGTGAAATGATGTATGTAGGTAACAATAAGCAGAAAAAAGTTGCAGTTGAGAGTGGTCTTATATCAGAAATGCCCTGCTGCAGTTCTATATGCTTATTGCAAAATCAATACAAACCTGTATTGTAGGTTTCTTTTATTGCAAAGGTAATTTTCATTAAAGTCCCCTAATATCATAATTTGTGTCACGGGGGATTTGGTTTAGACAGCTCCCAACCGCCCACTATTATATTTTCCTTTGCAATAAGCTGACACGAGTTGTTGGCAGACGTGACTCCCACTTTACCGGATAGAGCAGTTTAATTCTCTTCTTGTTACAATTACAAAGATGACAGTTCCTAGAAGAAGGTGTAAACAAGAAGTGGCTATTCTTTTAACTCGAAATGATAAGTTTCAACCCAAGTATTGATGTATCATTGAACTTGTATTCCTGCAAGATATGTCTAAATATTAGTAGGTAATACTGTTATAAGAGTTGAACTGATCGGTTTGATTGAAAATTGGGATTTTATTTTTTCTTTTAATTCGTCGAAAATAATATTCTTACCGACAAGTCTCTTTACAAAAATACATTTTTTTTTTTTTGACAAGGCAACATGCGCAAAGAAAAGGTGTAATGAGAAGAATACAATGGACCCAACTTCTATTAATCGGGGAAGAAGTGGCAAATGAAGCAAGGTTGTGAGTCTTGTGACCCACTCGATTCTCTGTGTAAGGTACAAAGTGGAAAAATCACGTGAAATAACACTTTTTATATATTTATTTAATTGTTTTTATCAACGGTCCCTTTTCACTTTTTTAATTTCTAGGATTGATGCATGATTTTTAAGACAATTTTGAGCAAGTATTATCCTTAGTTATAGAAAGTCAACAACAAGGGTTATTTTTCACCAACAAATCGAGCCATAAGCCAGAACAAATGAACAATAATAGGGATGATATAATGTTTACTTTGTAGGGAATCTGGACAGGGACGGAGAATAGGTTTCCTCCTGACTCTTATTTTTCATTTATTTATATCATTCTTAATTTTTAAATTTAAATCATATTTAAAAAAAAATAAGTGAATGAGACAAAAAATGGAGATATTTTAATTCGTGCTAAACAATAGAAATAAAGGAAAAGGGGATAAAATAAGTAGTTTACCTTTCATTTCATTATTTTATTATTTATTATTTTTTGGACTTGTTTCAGAAGAACAAATTGAACCATTTCATTTAAAATGTAAAAAATAGCAGTAGAGTCAAGCTTTGACTTGTGTTTGTATCTTGATCCCAATGTTTCATTTTAGTAGCACTCGGGTCCCCTTTGGACAATTTTCACCTCATTGTCATTCCTTAGAATAAGATTTCGTTGTGAATTCCACCTCTCTTCAAGCCGATATTGACGAAATTCAACTCATTACAAAATGGAAGTCCAAACATCATATGGCGACTAGAAATAAACTAAGAGAATGTTAATTTGACATATAAGTACCTTTTTTTGTTTTGCTCATTTTCTTTTAAGTTTTAAAGTCGTTCCGTTTCTTGCGATCGATCTTTTGTATTTTCATTGAGGTGACTTCAACCAGGTTAGATGGTACCTAAGTGGTCTCAATTAGATGTGGTGGCTTCTTTCTTTTGTTGTTGTATCCTTTTTCAGATGTTTTGGCATAGCATCCCTCCCTTGTACTTTGCTTATGCGTTCTCATAAAATTTCCACCCATTTAGATGTTTTAAAAAAAATAAACAAAATTAAATAATAATAATAAAAAAAACTCTTCTTCTTCACTCCAATTCCACCCCATCTCACCTCCTTTCGAAACGGCTAAAACTATTGCCAATCACCATCAATCATTTTAATATAGGCTCGGAACATAAAAATACATTTTTTCTATTGTTGTTTCTTATTTATTTATTTGTTTATCGAAGATAATGATAAATATGTAGAATTGTCTTTTTATTATGGAGGATGTAAATGCTCAATTTTGAAGAATCGGGACCACAGTAAAACTTGTTTCAAAATTTGGGGACCTTCTTTACAAAATAATCATTTCCAATAAAATGGGATTAAAATAATTATATATAAATATATAAAAAGGGGAAATCCAAGAAAATACAGCCAAAGAAAGAAAAAGAAATCGCACTACTAGTCCCTAACTTATAAGTCTAGTAAAAAGTCAGTCTTCAACTTCAGAATATGCAAATTAGTCTCCAACATATCGTTATAACTTATAATTACATAATCAATTCTCAATGAAAATTTGTCTATTTTTGTTACATCATCACGTAATGTTCACATGACCAACCTTATAAAGTTAGGTTTTACATAAAAATTTAGACTAATACTTAAAAACTTAACAAAAATATGGACCGTATTAATATCGATGGATTCAGTAACTATATTGAAAGGTTAATTTGTTTTTTAAACATCAAGGACTAACTTGCTAATGAAAACAATAGTTGAGGGATTGCAATTTTCCAAAAAGGGCAAAACCAGCAAGGGTGGTGCCGCCGTCACCGGATCACTGCCAGATACTCATTTTTCTATATCCAATTCATCAATCACATCAACACTCATCTCTCTCCCTCTCTCTCTATACACTCGCATATCCACACATATATCTTCCCTTTATTAGTGTACATACTTGTATACTCTGTCTGAAAAATAGGTGTACAAATTAAAATTATTTATAGAAAATAAAAGAAGTCATTCCATTACATTTACATCAATCATTCAATCCCCTTTTGTCCCTTAAATTTCTTCTCTCACTACTTTTTGTCGTTTGCCAGCTTTGCATTTAAACCTTTCGCCTTTTTTTTCTCTCTAAAACACCCGTTTCTTGATCACCTATCATCATATTTTTTTGAAGAAAGAGAGAATTGTAGGGATCGGTTTAAGGTTTGTTTATTTGAATAATGGTTCTCGAAATCCCATTTCTTTGAATTTTGATATGGGTTTGTTCGTTTTGAATTTTGTGATGTTATCTGATCTGTAATGATCATTCGAGAGATGGGTTTTTGGTAATTGTTGTTATTTTTACTTATAATCTAATTAGAGATGATCTGTAGAAAGAAGTAGTGAGTGTTTGACACATTTTAACGGGAATAGAAATTTTGAAATAGTGATTGATCCGAGAATGTGCTGTGAAAAGTTTTAAATTTGCGTGTAATATTATTTTATTTGGTGAATGTGTGGTTGAAATAAAAAAAGATAAAAAAAAATGTAAAGAGAATGAATGACAAACAGGGGCGTAATCCTTTCAATGTATTAGTTTTATGCTGAATTATTAAGTACTGGTTATTGATAGTTTCTCTTTATATTTTTAATGTTCGTTAAAGTTAAATATAAATATTTGGGTTATTGTCTGAAATTGAAGCTGCTCTTATGATCCGTTAATTTTGAAATATATGCTGAAGGGAGGGCCCTATGGCTATCTGGAAGTTTTAATATCTCGATGATCATATATTGAAAATTTCTTCAATGGATTGTTGAAGCGACAAAAATCTTTGAAGTTTTGTAGAGTTTATTAATTGGCCGTGTTTTTAACTGTGTACCGTGGCTCGTTCATCGCCTGAATGTGGATTTGTTCAGCTAGCTATCTTATTTTTCGTTATGGATTGCATTTAATTGTTTCTCATCGATATCACTGATTTTATATCTCAATTTGTTTTTAAACCATAAAGGCCTGCATTGTTTTCATAACATGTGAAGCAGTATCTTTTTACCTAGGCAAATTATTCGGAGATTTCACCAGTAACAATTTTTTGTAGTCCTAGAAGAAATATCACCTTGAATTAGCCTGGAGTTTCTAGGATTAGTAATAATAGAAAATAATTACACCGCAGAGCTCATTTCATTGATCTTTGGCCAAACGTTTTTATGCTTCCTTCAGCTTCTAAGAAACTTCTGATTAAGATTAATACTTATCTAGCTAGTTCTGGGAGACTTACATATTACTTCTCGTAAGTTGAGGTATGGTTTGCAGACACTTTGCTGTTGCTATTGATCAACCGCCGAGACTATGGAGGATAAGTATTATACTTTCTGGTTTTTTTCCAAGTTCAAGTTGTAAATGTATGAATTGATGGAATAATACATTGAGATAAGTTTGAAATATATCTTTTACTCAAACAACTGGAAGAACAATACTAAAAGGAACAAAGATATAATTTATACATTAGAGATGTTCTGCAGCAAATTCAAGGTGCTGCACTAATGTTAAAATCACAACTTATTTGTAATGTTTTCAAAACAAAAATACTGCAACCTTGAAGGAAATTTCTAGTCGATGCCAGATACTAAAAGCCGTGACTTTTTTATGATGGGTCTAATTTTAGTATTTTACGTAGGCAGCTATTATTTCATTCTCCTCGATTTTACTTAGTCTCGAGAGATGATTAGATCAAAGGGACGAATTTATTGTAAGCCCAAGAAGTTGCATAACTAGAGAGGTGGGGCTTCCAAGATGTACTCCAAGTGCCGTACTCTTGCACTCAAATATGAGTAGAACCAACTTCTTGAAACATTCTCCTTAAAAAAGTTAAGTAGAATTCGCGATATTGTATTTTAAGTGTATTGCCAGCTGTTTCTTTTCTGTGCTTTTTTGGAAGGAGGAATTAGATATTCTCAGATTACTCGTGGACATGCTGTAATGATTGCTTTACGTCATTACATTAGTTGTTTATTTTGCTTACTTCTTCCTTGTTTTCTCGCATTATTGATTTTTGGGGAATTTAAACACAGCTGTTTAGGAGGTTGAAGAATTGTGTTCGCTTTCTGCGCAAAAAACTGTCAGCAGTGGGAAGGATATCGCGGAATGTCTAGCGCAGCCAAAACTCTGGAACCTGCATTTCAGGGAGCGGGTCAGAGAGTGTATCCTTTCTTACAGAAACAAGTCTCAATGAACTATGGCCATGTTTGATCCCCATTCTTAAAAAAATGCATTCTTTCAATACTCATTTTCAACCACACAATCTTTAATAAAATAATATTGCACGCAATTTCAAAATTTTTCCTTCTTTTTTAACCACATATTTTCCATCGCATCACTATTTAAAATACATTCTTTCTTTAAGAATGTGCATCAAACAGGGGCTATATATTTGACTTTGCATCATTAGTACTTCCTAAAATTGCACTGAATTACTTGTTGAAGATTACACGCTGCATGTTTGATCGTGAATTTGTGTTTGTTTGACTTGAATTTTTTTGCGTTCTTGCTGAAATTAACTCTTTATAGTGGGACTGAGATCTGGAGAATTGAGAACTTCCAACCAGTTCCTTTGCCAAAATCCGATTATGGTAAATTCTATGCAGGAGATTCATACATTATTCTGCAGGTACATGTGATTTTTTCTTCTACCTTGTGAGCTAAGGGCTTAACTTTGGCATGAAGTTCTTAGAAAAAAACATTTTTTGACTTATCATATTCAAGTACTTCTCTATGCAGACAAGTCCTGGAAAAGGAGGTGGTGCTTATCTTTATGACATACACTTCTGGCTTGGAAAGGATACTAGCCAGGTATGGTCTTATTATCTTCCTATTTTAGGAGTACTTCCTTCACATCCATGCATTGATTAGGGGTACATTTACCTTAGGATGAAGCCGGGACTGCAGCTATTAAAACTGTTGAACTTGATGCCATTCTTGGCGGCCGTGCCGTGCAGTACAGAGAATTACAAGGCCACGAATCTGACAAATTCTTGTCATACATCAAACCATGCATTATACCATTAGAAGGTGGTATTGCTTCTGGATTTAAGAAACCTGAAGAGGAAGAATTTGAAACACGATTATATATTTGTAGAGGAAAACGAGCTGTGAGAATGAAGCAGGTGGAGTTTATAAATGTTTACAGTATATATCTCGTTTTGGACATCATACAAAGGGTATTGATTAGTTCTCTGCATTATGCAGGTCCCTTTTTCTCGCTCCTCTCTGAGTCATGATGATGTCTTTATTCTTGACACTAAAGACAAGATATATCAGTTCAATGGTGCGAACTCCAATATTCAGGAAAGGGCCAAGTCATTAGAAGTAATTCAGTTTTTGAAAGACAAATATCATGAGGGGATGTGTGATGTTGCAATTGTTGGTAAGAATTCTTCTAGTTGCTATGGTTGTAATTCTGTTCTTCTTGTTATCTTATGGGTGCTACTTCTGTATTATTTTAACATCTATAAATGTTGTTCCCTACTTCAGATGATGGAAAATTACAAGCCGAGTCAGATTCTGGTGAGTTCTGGGTCCTCTTTGGTGGGTTTGCTCCAATTGGCAAAAAGGTTGCTACAGAAGATGATATTATCCTCGAAAAGACTCCTGCAAAACTTCATTGGTAGTTATTCTTCCATTTATAATTTTATTGGTGTCTTTTGGATAGAGCTTTTGTTCATATTGCAACTGTTATAGGGTTTATGTTAACCAGTAATGGTTGTCTATATCAGACATGTTTTCTCTACATAAAGCTAAATTTGTTTTTCTCCCATGATATTCAATCAGCATGATGAAATTGTTTTGCTTCATTTACTTTACCCAATCAATCATGCCTGAAAAGTATAATTGAAATAATCATTTTTGGGGAACATATATTTGCTGTTTACATGTCACGTTGTTATAGAGAGTTTAAGAAAGTACAATAAAATGAGATGTGAAGCTGGTTGCTTTTTAGCCAATAGTATGCGTTTACATGCCTTTTCTTAGTTTTGGATCATGTACTCAATTAACCTGGAACCTATTGACTGATCTTGGCGACTGCCCTTCATTTTTATCAGCATTATTGATGGCCAAGTCCAGATTGTAGAAGGAGAACTTTCAAAGTCACTTCTGCAAAATAATAAATGCTACTTACTGGATTGTGGTGCTGAGGTATTTGTTTGGGTTGGCCGGGTGACACAAGTGGAGGAGAGGAAAGTTTCTATTCAAGCTGCAGAGGTAGAAGGTTAACTTTACATTTTTGTCCTCAATTACAATATTCAGATTCTCACACCTAATTGATATTTCAGGATTTTTTGGCTAGCCAAAATAGGCCAAAATCAACACATATTGTTCGGCTAATTCAAGGGCATGAGACACATTCATTCAAATCCAACTTTGGTTCTTGGCCATCAGGATCAGCACCTTCTGTTGCTGAGGAGGGACGAGGAAAAGTTACAGGTACATCTCAGTCCCAGGTTCTCTAGAATGTATACCATATCATCTAAAAGGTTAAGCTGTTAGAAAGGAAACTCATTTATTTATTTGAATTTAGTTTTCAGCATGCCCCCTCACGTGCCAGCTAGATTTAAATTTTTTACATGGAAGTCCCAACATGAGCACCATTTTCATGAATGTGTGGCGGCTAGACTGGAACTTAGGTCTTTTGTCTCGTTTTGATACCGTATGAACTATGTTATCTAAAAGCTTAAGCTAATGAATAAGGGACGGTAAATTTTAAAGACTCTTTTGGGTTTTGGTAGCTTTTTTGAAGCAGCAAGGTGGTGTCATGAAGGGAGCGAGCAAAGGTGCTCCTGTGAATGAAGAAGTCCTCCCGTTGCTTGAAGGAGGTGGAAAATTAGAGGTCTTTTTCAGAGTCCTTTTTTTGCGGTTGTTCTGGGATTAATTTGATTATATATGTTACTAAACTCCGAATTGTTTTGAATTTTAAATATCTTATCTTGCCAGGTTTGGCGCATTGATGGCAGTTCAAAAATTCCGGTGTCCAGCGAACAGATTGGTAAATTTTATAGTGGGGATTGCTACATTGTCCTCTACACCTACCATTCTAATGAACGGAAAGAAGATTACTACTTATGTTTTTGGATTGGAAAAGACAGCATTGAGGTACAATACGATGTTACTGGCTACACTTGGATTGTGAAACAATCTATATTATGTAGGTAGTATAAATAGTACACATGCTCTAAAAAATTAATTATGCTCACATTATATGGAGTCCTCTCTCTTACTGAAAAGTGAAGAGTGAAATATTGCTACAGTTTCTGCGGAAGTTATGTTACAGTTACCATCGAAATGCCATTTTGGACATATGGATGCCATTTTTATTTCTTCCAGCCATTGAGGTGTTTTCATATGATATTTCTGATTCAGAAAAAAATGTCTCACTGTCATATTTATATGAACCACTTGTATTTTAAGAGGTTTATATCATGTTACCACTTTCCATTTACTCATTTATGAGTATTAACAAGAATAATTATCCATTTCCAGGAGGACCAGCAGACGGCTGCTAGATTGGCTACTACAATGTGTAGCTCACTGAAAGGGAGACCAGTTCAGGTACATTTTACCTCGTTGAGTATGTTTGGTATCGGACAGGATTAGACATCATTATGGACAAGATTGTAGTTCCTCTCTTTTCTAATACTGTCCAATGTCCATTACTGTAAGTCCACCTTAGCAAATGAGCCAATTGTCTACAACATTGGACGCTGCAATGTACAGAGTTAAGATGTGAATTATGCCTTGTGCAGGGTCGGATTTTTCAAGGAAAAGAGCCTCCCCAGTTTGTTGCAATCTTTCAGCCTATGGTGATCCTAAAGGTGCCCTTTAGTACATGGAATTGGGAAATAAAAAGGATGCTAATTATGAATAAAGAACATATGCCTGAACCAATTGTTTAGAGCATCCCCTATAGACTCTTTATTTATAAAGAGCATCTTATGCATAATTGAGAGCATTTCTAAATATAGAGAGTATAACTTTTTTTCCACTCCAACAATGTCCTCTATTTTGGTTCTTCATTTTGCTTTTTTAAAAAAAAAAAATTATTGATTTCTCTTCATCTTTTATTTAACATATATTTTTATATGCCAATGGCCAATATATTCAAGTTTTATTTAAATAATTCAAAAAGTAAGTTTTTGAAATCTATAATTTATCAAATGCAATCATTATAAAGTATGAATAGAGAGTGATTTTAGCTCTCCAAATTTGAAGTGCAAAACCTACTTTCTTTTTTAGAAAGTTAGAATTGAGTCTTTTGGAGCTTATTTTTAAGCATTGTTTCTCTAAAATAGAGAGCATCTTGTTCATAGAGTCTCTTGGAGATTCTCTTAATCATCTTTACTTGTTGCATTAGGGTGGGATGAGCTCTAGGTACAAGAAATATATTACCAACAAAGGTTTGAATGATGAAACTTACACGGCCGATGGTGTTGCACTCGTGCGGATATCTGGAACTTCTGCACATAACAACAAGGCTATTCAAATTGATGCTGTAAATTCATTACTTATTTTCCCTTTTACTTACTTCATTTCGTGTCCTTTCAACAACTAAGGCCTCTATCTTTCAAGTAGTATACAATGCTTTACTCTGTTTTTTCAATATGGCTTTATATACCAGACTTAGCTTTGTGTACTCGATGAGCTTCAACTGTTGGCTTCTTTCTTAATATTCAGCTGTATGAAGTTATTTGCTGCTTAATCCAATTAATGTAATCATTTCAGGTGGCGACGTCATTGAACTCGAACGAATGCTTTCTGCTGCAATCTGGATCTTCATTGTTTTGTTGGCATGGAAATCAAAGCACCTTTGAGCAGCAGCAGTTAGTGGCCAAAGTTGCAGAGTTTTTGAAGGTATGCACATTGTAGAACAGGGTGTATCTTTGTTCTTTTCTTCTTAGTGGATATTATACTACATTAGTACTGCACTGTAATAGTATGCCTGCGATTTCACCCAAGAACAAAATGAAATGGAAATATATGAACTGTGACTACGTCTCCAGTCATTGGTAATTGGTTTGGGTTTGATGATTATAACACCCATGCATCTTCATAAATTACTTTTTAGAATACTAAATTAAAACTTGAACTTCAGTCTCTTGTTTACGTTGGGATAAATTGTTAAGCCTATATGGAGCCTAATTACATTGGTCTTTGAAATGCTTCTAATATAGGGGTAATTGTGCATTTATCTCTTTGTATTAGGTCACCCTAGATTCCCACCGTATATAAAGGAGTACGAGGGTTCCATTTTATGTGAGTGATGCTATTCATCACCACTGGTGCCAAGCACCAGTCTAGGTGGCAATTTCTATAGCATTAAATGATAGGTCCACTTAAATGCACTGTCAGTGATTCATTTAATTGAACATATCAATAGTGGGTACCTAGACTGGTGCTCTAGTACCAATTGGTTCTAGATAACATTATCCATTTTTTGTATGGAGCGAGAGGCTGGTAACAGATCTCAAAAGTAAACTTCTTCTCAATTTTTGAAAAATGAAAAATGTGCAGCCAATTGGATGTAGTTCTCACATTGAGGATGAACCACTATAATTTCTATGTTTCTGTGTGCACTTTTTTTTTTTCCATTATTGCTCTCGTGTATGGGATTAGGCTTGACCCATAGCATAAATCTGACTTCTTTCCCTATTCCTGTCCATGGATTAATTCTATTTACACAAATATATTCACACAAGAATACCAATTAAAAAGAACAAATTTAACTGTAAGTTTTTTATTCATCTATCACTCTAGATGGCAGAAACAAAAATAAAGTGATGGGCATATTCTTTGAGAACACGTAGTTTCTTGCAATGAGAATTGCAAATTTCTGGGAGATTAGGAAATTTGCCCACTGGGTTTTATCAAATTGTATACTTGTCCTCAGAATCAACATTAAGTTGAGCAAATCAGCCCTTATAAAAGAAAGAAAGAAAAAAAGGAAGAAAGAAATCTAAATGGAAACTGCAACTTCTGAGTAAGATATTTGTATTAACATCCCAAAAATCAATACCATTTGACGATCTAAACTGAATTGATTGGACAAAAAGAGACAAACTGCTCAAAATTCTGTAAAGCCCCTTTTTTAGCAATTTGTGCTTGTTAGATTGTTTTGGGCTTCTCACTGGGTACTGCTTTTACACATTGAAAAAGCACCCAAGGGACCTTGCAAACGCTTGAACATAGGTGTCTTTTACCAACTACAATTAGGATATCTGGGTTTTTATGATCTGACATTTTTACAGTACTATGTTCAAACAGTTACGGCGAAATGATAATGTAGCGCATAGTTATATGTAACTTTAAATATCTCAGTCCCTACGGTATTGCAGTTAATGACTAATTATTTTCTACATCTCTATGAACTCAGCCAGGATTAGCTGTTAAACACACTAAAGAAGGAACTGAGAGCTCAACATTTTGGCATCCTCTTGGAGGGAAACAAAATTACACCAGCAAGAAAGCATCTCCAGAGGTTGTCAGAGATCCTCACTTATTCGCCTTCTCTTTCAATAAAGGTTGCAATTCTTTTTTATACAGTTATTTATTATTTCCCTTTATGTTGGAGTATGTTGAAACCTTGAACCTAATAATTTTTGGTGTGTTCTAATTATTGCCCTTGTGATGCTCGCGCTGCCATATGAACTCGCAGGAAAGTTTGAGGTATGTTATGGAATTGAAAATTGGTTGAAAAGTTGTTGCATACTGTATTGGCTTGTTAAATATGGAGGATTATATAGTACTACAGTATTAAAGAAAGAAGGAGGTTAAAGTCTTGTTCATCATACTCTCTAGTCCTATATGTGTATCAAACATGCATTATGTGTAATAGGACGTTTATATCCTAAATACCATATATTTGCCAGGTTGAAGAAATTTACAACTTTTCTCAAGATGATCTTTTGACTGAGGATATTTTAATCCTTGACACACATGCTGAAGTGTGTGTATGGATTGGTCAATCAGTCGATCCCAAAGATAAGCAAAACGCGTTTGAAATTGGACAGGTAGGTGGCAAAGTTGCTTAATGGCTTCTATTTTCTTGAAGTTGTTCTTCCATATTGTGTTTTATTGATTGCTTGATATAATCGCAGAAATATGTTGATATGGCTGCTTCATTGGAGGGTTTATCTCCAAACGTGCCATTGTTCAAATTCACAGAAGGAAACGAGCCTTGTTTCTTCACCACTTATTTTTCATGGGATCCAGCGAAAGCTATTGTATGCCACAGATATTCATTGGCTTTAGGATTTTGTCAAGATATTTCTTTGTTAACTTGGGATATTTGTTGAACATCAATTTCAAAACATATGATCTCCACAAGTTGCCTGAAGATTTTAGATGAAAAGCTTATGAAAATATATATATATATATATATATATTAATTTTCAAAATTAGGTATATTTTATATTCCAGTGCTGAGAAAAAAAATTATTTTTGTAAAACAGGCACATGGAAACTCATTCCAAAAGAAGGTCATGCTACTCTTTGGGGCTGGTCATGCTGCAGAGGTAGATTTCAAAATTTTGCAAGAATATTCTTGCTTAAGTTTTGTAGATGCTGTTTGAATCTTAGAAAATCATGCAAGTAAATCAGTGGTGAATATCATGCCTTTTCTGCACATAAGTAAAAAGTATGCATTGGAGTACATACATCTATAATTCATAACAACAATGCTATCCAAGTAGAATAGGTTATTGAGGGAGAGGTAGATAATATTAACATGGCATGTAGAGATGGAAGGTGAACATGTTTGGATAATTCCAATGCTGTTCCTACTTTTAAGTAAAAAAATATGTTACTTTTTGAAAGCAGGTGTAAGATACAATGAATAAGCAATTTCAACTTTTACCAATTAAAAAAATTATTTTAAAATTTCTTCACTTGTTTTCTTATTAGTAGACTTTTTAAGCTCAGTCAAACACGTCCAAGACTTAGTTGATGCTGTTGATCCTGAGTATACTTTTAAGGAATTTAATATATGCTCCTATATTGCACATTATCTTTGATTTCATTTATAATCACTTGGAGACATCATAAGTTACCCATTTTCAAAAAGCTTGTGTGAATCTTCATTGATGTGAAGCTTTTGTTGAATTTTGATGCACTTTTGTAGCATGTAAAGTAAGGTGGATTAGAAAACATTAGAAAATTTTAAAAAGAAAATTTAGTCAAAATCTTGTCTATTGTACTTTCCAGTATGGTCTAATACCTTGTACCAATGATCCTCTTGGTATATGTTTGGTACACGGTAGTGGTAAGACTGGACAACATGATAAACATGATTCCTGATTATTTTTCTATTTATTTTAATACTATCCACCCGATGTATCATGTACACTTGAGTGGTTAAGGATTTCGCGTGAAATGTACTGACATTTTTTCATGAACCAGGAGAAGTCCCATGGTTCAAATCATGGAGGACCAACTCAAAGAGCTTCGGCTTTAGCTGCCTTAAACTCTGCATTTAGCTCAACTTCAACTTCAACTTCAGCTCCAAAACCCACTTCTGCCACAAGGCCAGGAGGAATAAGTCGGGGGTCACAGAGAGCAGCTGCAGTGGCTGCTTTATCAAATGTTCTGACTGCAGAAAAGAAGCGGTCACCTGATTCCTCTCCTGCCCAATCGCCTGGTATTTAAAGTTCCCTTCTTATATGTTACTACTAACTCTCATGGCTAAACAATGTCTGATTTTTTGCATTATTGTCTCATGTTCTAAGTTATACTGTCTCTCTCTATTTATATTTTTTTAAATGAATTAATTCAGGAATTTTCTAGTGATAAGATTTTTGACGTCATAAATATGGGGGGTTAAATACACCGGTTATCGTTTTACTTTTAAGGAAATTTCATGATGGTCAATGAATTTCATTTTGTTTCGAGTTGGTCTCTGACCTTTGTTACAATTTGGTTACTCTGTCAATGTCCATTAGTTTGTAATAAAAGATGATGTGGTAGTTTAGTTATTTTCCAACTAAGCTTCCAAGTAGAGCGGCACGTCAGTTTTTCAGTTACTTAAACTAACGGACTTGGATGGAATAATCAATTTGTAACAAATATACAAGTTCATGGACTAACTCGAAAAAAAAGTTTTTAAGTTAATTGACCGACTTGGAAGGAAATAAAGTTCGGAGCCGTTGCTCAGAGTTCAACTAGCTGTTTTTAACCTTAAATTTCAATTGTTCTTTAACAACAATTATCATGTGATTCACTTTGGGTCCAAGAATTCATAAAGTATTTGGTCTGAATAGTTCTTGCAGCCGGAATAAAAAGTGAAGATGTTCCTGAGGGTGAATATTCCAAAGAAGCTTTGGAGGTTAAGGAAACCGTGACAGTCGAGTCTATCCCAGAGAATGATTGGGACGATTCAGGATCAAAGCCTGAGTCCGACCCAGATGAAAATGGCACTGAAACCACTCTAAGTACATTTACTTATGATCAGTTGAAGGCTAAATCTGACAACCCTGTCACGGGCATTGATTTTAAACGAAGAGAGGTTTGTATCTTTGTTCCGATACAAATATTTGTCTTAACAAGCATGTCATGAAAATGACAGAAAAATGCACCATTTGTGTCTGACCTATTGCCCAAGTAGCGGTTGATCATCGACCCTTAAAAATGAGCAAATTGATTGTCAACTTTTCATTATAGTTGCACAATTAGTCTAAAATAATACTCCCTACGTCTCATTTTTATAGGCTCACTTTCCTTATTTTCTTGTCCAATTATATAGTTTTGTTTCTTTATTAAGAATGTTTTGTTTTGTTCGTTTACTAGTATACGTTTATTTTTTCACTATTATTAATAATAATTAATACTAGTTATTGATAATTAAATGAGGGTAAACTAGAAAAGCTTTTGGCAAAAATTGTTTTTCCAATAACATTAAATAAGATTTCTTAATCCGTATGAAAAATAAAACAAGCATATATAAATGGGACGGAGGGAGTATAAATTTTCAAAGCTCAGTTTTCAATTATCTTGGTTCTCTCACATTTCCAACTTTATAATTTGGATTAATTTCCCAACTTTAGTTTGTGTCCAAAATTTTGAAGGAGTCATGTTTCCATGACTGTCACGTGACACGGTTTAACAGATGTTTAGATAGCATTAGTTTGAAGATTGATTATGCAACAATAATAAATGGTTGAGGGCTAACTCACATTATTTTGAAGGTCGCATACTAACTTACTACTCGGACAATAGGCTAGTACCAATGGTGCAATTTCTCTTGATAATAATTCTCGTTTTCTAGTGCTTGTTTTGGAGTGTTTAAATGATAATTTAAGCAGTGGATCTTGGAGAATGCGTGCATAATGAGTTGTGGGTATATTGTTTGATTTTCAGGCTTATCTCTCGGACGAAGATTTTCTGACTATAATGGGAATGGTTAAAGACGAGTTCTATAAGTTGCCAAAGTGGAAGCAAGATATTCACAAAAAGAAAGTTGATCTCTTCTAGAAATTGGATTCGTGAACCAAGTAGTTCTCCACTCTCTCTACCCTTGCAAATCCTTGTTCCTTTCTCGTATATTGCCAGTTCGATCTTCTTTTATACGATATCATGCCTCAATCTTGTACCTAGATTTCGATTTTTGGTGTTGCTTTGCCCAAAGAGTGATTTTTTCTATCTCATCTTCAAACCCTGCTGGATGTGCCATGCTCAATCTGACATATGATAGTTCAACAAGAACCGGCAGGATAAAATTCTTTAATTTGATTGGTGTGTGTCGATTATTAAAGTTTCGCATTTTATTTGTGTTTTTTATAGTTGAATTTGTTAATTATAAGAGTTCAATATGTACCGCACTCAAAATTCAAGGAATGTAGATGAGGATTGTATTTGTATGACATAAAATGCTTCAAAATTTTATGTCTATGAAATTATTGTGAATTCCTATTGAGTAGAGACATTTGATTGAGAATGTTGATTTTTGCTATTATGAATATGTTTTTGATGCAATTTACAAATCTTGACGCAAACAGTTGAATGAGTAAATTGAATTTCTTTACGCTTCACCTTTTGCTGTGGTCGACAGTTATTACTCTTATGTTATTGGATACGAGATCTCCTAATGTTGCAGTCTTTAGCCTAAAAATTGAAAATTGAAAAGATCGTTACACCCTCACTTTCATAGTTACATTGTCAGAAGTGCCTTTGAGTTAATAACTGCACATTAATTTTTCATCGTGTTGTAGTTAAAGGTAAGATGGGAATTCAAATTATGGATCCACCATTAATAATACAAAAGTCTAATGAAGACGAATACTTTTTCGGATCATGCTACATGTATGATACTGGTTGACAACATCATATTTATTCATTTAAAAAAACTATTTCCTACGTCACATACTAGGATTTGAAGAACACATGGTCAAAGAATATTGCTTGCTCTCACTTACCGACACATCAATCAATGCGAGCCCACGCTTGGATAAAATATCCCCATCTTGCCCTGCTTCTCTTTTGAGAAATTATCGCACAAAGTGGAAACCGGTTCAGGTTGCAAAGTAGCTAATTTGTAGTTAATAACTTGCTACTGAGGGAATAGAATTAGGATGAATGGATCCCAGAATCTCGTGCATAAACGCTGGGAATGAAAAGGAAAATTCTCAAATGACTTTGTATTATTTAAAACGACAGATTGTACCTAGCAATAAAGATAACTAAATATCTCTAGATTTGAGATGGAAAAATTTATCTAGTAATATGAGAAATAAAGGAATCCATCTCCTTGCGAGTAGCACCACCTTCCATCACTGACTGCTTTAGTGCATCTCCCAACTCTGCCGCCCTCTTTCGAATTTCTTCTCCTTCTGCAGAATCCATCAATCTTCTTACAGCCTTCTCTATCATAGCTGGTGACACCAATTCTTCGCTATGCGCCCAATCCCGTACTTCCAGACCGATTTTCAGTGCTTTTGTTATTAGCACGGCATTTCTAGGCTGCTCTGAATGCACCGGCCAAGCTGCTATTGGAACTCCCAAGCTTATGCTCTCTATACATGAATTCCATCCGCAATGACTCATGAAGCCACCGGTGGAAGGGTGCCCCAGAATTTCCAATTGGGGTGCCCAGTCTCTCACAACAAGTCCTCTTCCTTCCACTCTCTTTTCAAAACCTTCAGGCAATGGAACTCTCCTAACCTCACCTTCGAAGACATCCCCTCTATCCGCATCTTTCAATACCCATATGAATTTTTGTTCACTCTGTTCTAACCCGAGAGCGAGCCCTTTGATTTGTTCATTGGAAAACGTAGAACTTGAGCCGAATGAAACAAATATCACTGAATTCAGAGGTTGTTTGTCAAGCCACTCTAAGCATTTTTTATGGCTGTTTAAGTCCCTTTTTTCAGGTATCACCACTGGATTGAATGGTCCTAAAGCCCAGACTTTGTCTGTTCCTGTCGTCTTCTCTTTTGCAAGTAAATCAAGATACAACCCCTCTATTAATCTGTTTGAATTATAAAGATCTCCGGAACCAGATTTCTTCGCCTCTATTTGCAATTCTGTAAATTTTGAAACCTCTGGTGGAACGCAACCTTCCGGGGAAGGAAGTTCTTTTAAAATTTCTGCTTCAGTACTTAGAGCAGATTTTCCAGTAATATCCCAGTAAAGCGCGTATATACAGAAAGCCGATATACTATTAAAACAATAGGTTTCAGCATTCGTTATAGAATGTATATCCTGAACAACATAAGCCATCATAGAGTCATAAATGACGGCTATTCTTCTGGTTGTGCTTGCAAGTTTGTTTACAAAAGCGTAAACAGGCTCGCGCAGATGCATTGACGCATGAAATGCCGGAAGGATTTGTGAGGGAAATTTATAGGTGGCGTTGGGGTCAGGGGGAGGGTTGTGAAATGGAGGTGTTAGAAAATCTTGGAAATGAATATTGGTGGTGGTTGAAAGGTCCCAACCCTGGACTCTATCCTTTGCTTGGCGGTTGTGCATGGTGGTGCTGACGAAATGGACGGGGATGTTGTAGGAGGAGATGAGGCGGGAGAGGTGAAGGAGCTGGTTGAGATGGCCTTGTGCCGGAAGAGGCACCATCACCACTGCGATTTGACCCGCTTCCATACCATTTTGGACACAATTTTCTTGGCTAAGGCTTCCTGAAGCCATTGTATTGTTTTGGGTCGGAGAAATAAGCTGATTTAGGTTTAAATGATTTAGTGGGTTATGTAAAGGATAACCTTTTTTTATAGAGGCGGGGAGAAACTTTTTTTTCTTACAGTGGCTACAGGACAAGGCTTCTCTCTCCCTCACATCTGTATCTAGTCTACCAATGTTGGTGGCAAATTCTAAACTCTTTTTTAAATTATTATTTTTACTTGCTCACCAAGGAAATCTAGAGAATATTATTATTATTAATTTATTATTATGCAAAGTTTCTTGCTCCCCAAACATTGCACGTCTAGTGAAATAGCCTTTGACGAATTAAATCAAATTTTTAGTAAATTTTAATAAAAAATAATGAAATGTGTGATTAAAAATTTGTTGATTTCATAAAATATGTAATTAAAATTAATTATTAACTTTGATTTTAATCCCTAGATATTGAGAAGGATCTTCTGAGAATATGCTACAAGATATTAATATAAATAATGTTTTCTGATTTCATAATAGATATAGATTAGTATCCTTTCAAGATATTTTTTTTTTTAATATACCTGTCAAGTAAATTAACATATTCAAATCATTATATTATAAAGTTGTCACTGTTTTTCCTCAACCACTTGCGACACCTTTCATCTACCACGTGTGACCTGCTTCTAATCCAAAGTGGTATGTGACTAAGAGATGATTGTGCCTTAATATGCCTTCTCAAGATTGATTGGGTTCCATGGAGAAATTCAAGCTTCGATCGAAGAGAAACAATCTGAACATAATTAAACTCTTTGTACACATGAAATGTACATAAAACGTTATAGATTATGAGACGACAACAGTGAATTAACTGGTTTAAATTTGTTTTTTTGTCCAACATTCAATAAAACGTCTATCAATTTTGAGTCAGTCTTATCATAACAAAATTTGTCATTTTTCTTGCCTATCATATTTCTTGATTCTTTTAGCCGCCTCAATAATTCTGAAATGCATATTTTTGGAATAAATATACTGTTTCTTGCTTTGACTCCACTGGTCATTCCATTGAAGATAACAAGTCAATGGAGAATCATGTGGTTTGTCAAGAACGTTGAATCTTTTATGCCTTGGACTTTCGATAACATCCTCAAAAGAAAATATCTATGTCGAATCAATGTGAATTAGGTTCAGCTTAATTCCCTCGTTTAAAAGAAAATTGGACCACTACTCCTAATGTGCTAAGCTTTTAGGATATTGGAACGTTAGTTGTGCTGTCAATAAAGGTATCTCAAGACGAGGTAGTAGAATGTCTGTTTCTTCTCTTGAATGATTATATGTATGATCACCAACTGTCTACATACGATTTAAGTTAATCTTTCTGTTCATGGCCACTTTGTTTGCGAGGAATTCTTGGTATTTGTTGAGACGGGGTTCCCATATTCTTTGTATTATTGACATTCTAAAACCATTTTCGTCGATTATCCTATGAATTATTATAGCAGCAGAACAATGTTGTTACCATATCAATGTCTTTTTCATTCATGTTGCTAGTTGCGATTCTTCATATAACTGGTTAGAAGGAATTATTATGTATTCTGTTGTCTCTTTCCTCTGGTCTTTTAAGAATAGAATTAGCATTTGGTTATCCAACAATCATACTTCAGTGAAAATATCAAGAAGGTGAAAAAAAAATAAAAAATTGGAGAATAATAACACAAGATTTATGTGAATGACTCCAAATATGGCAGAAAAATCACAATATGTCAGAGGCAGATTTATCCACTGTGTGAAAATTTAATGCAATCACACAGTATTTCTCTCACTATTCCCAAGAACACTTACATTAAGCTTTTTCCACACTCAAAACTATTCTATTCTATGAAAAACTACAAAAAGAACTAAGAATTTTCACTCCTTGGTGTTCCTATTGACAATAGGCAAACATTTGCATTTGTTGGAATATAAATCTTTCAAGGAGAATGGAGAAGAGAACCCATAGAACTAGGAAACACTGGAAAATGGCTTGAACGCATAATCGATATTCTCATATTAAATTTGTCTCCTCTAGGATTGATTTTGATGCTTAAAAGGACTCACGGCAAACGTTTTGTAGGATATAACATGCCTTAAAAGAAGATAAACACTAAGCACTTGTGTTTTTCCTTAGAACATGAAGAATACTTGAATGAATGAATATGTATAGAAAACTTTGTAAAAGATTCTTTCTACATGATCTCATGAATAGATGATTTGATTGTGCTTTAGAATGAAATCTATATCCTATTTATAGATTATCATTCATACACCACGAAAAAGATCTCAAAAGTTCATGAAAATATGAGTTTTTTTTTCATGAAAAAGCGTTAAAAAAACTAGAATTTCAAAGCCAACGGTCAAAAAAATGGCCAGAACAATTGCTCAGTACAAAATCAGGCTCTTGCCTAGGCCAAAGTTTTGGCCTTGGGTAAACCAAATCAATTGGGCACTTACCCCAGCAAAAATTTTAGCCCCTCCTTTTTTTCTTCTCATTTTGCTTTCGGTTGTTTCGTACTTGCTCGAAACACCCATATGAATGTATTGTCATTCCAATATACTTATCATTATAAGTAACTATATATTACAACAGCATTTTTATCGGACAATTTGTACCATTTTGCACTCAAAATCTTTAACAAGATCTACAACATCACAAAAGGCTACATGGACTACATAAAATTTTCAAAATATGATCGAAAACTATTTGCGGTGCCCGTATGTTACTTTTTTCCCATACTTAAATGCACCTTGGCTTCTTATGAGCCAATTTGTCAGTAAGTACTGTAAATAGGGATGGAAAAAAGTATCAGACCTAATCGATTAGTCTAATTCTTCTAAAGTTTTAAATGGTTCCGTGTTGGACGCACTCAAGGATCAAGACCAAGTCAACTCCTATTTTTTAGGCTTTTTAGTTTTGTATCAATGCTGTAACAATTTTTTAGTTGGATAATGCCTTTTTACACCGGGGTGTGTACACCTAGGTGTACACTCCCCTCACAAAAAAGGGGGTCCACCTCGAATAAAAAATTCTTGGACCCTCCTATTGTGAGAGGGGAGGCTGTACATCGGGGTGTACACCCCAGTGTATGTGAAGCATGGTCCTTTTTAGTTTCCGATCACAGTATTTGTTAATTAGTTTCCTACTTTTCTGTTTATTTTAAATTTAAATCTTCCTTGTATTCTGCCTGTATGTTATTATGATCATTGAATGAATAATACAGTTCAAAATCATTACTTCTTTTCCTATAGTGCTTGCCATTTTCACATGGTATTAGAGTAATAATGTTTTTTTCTCTGTATTTCTTCACCATGTCTAATGCAAATCCTACCACCAACGTCACAATGTCAGAAAATTCTAACGTATGGGGCCAC
>CAIGRP010074882.1:0-11463 GCA_903798385.1 Fraxinus cuspidata | reverse complement strand
GGTGAATCCTCTATCGATCATTCACAACCTTCATATGACTCTTGACATACCCGAACGATGCTGTATTAGGGACCCTTAACAGAGCAATATCCAACACCACCAAAGTATGACTGTCCTCATATAAGGCACTATAATGACCTTAAGTCAAATGACCAATTCAACTACCGAACGTTAGAGATTAACCACTAACACTCAGATAATTATCCACGTGGAATCTTCAAGCGGGTCTCCAATATTTTGTTCTATAACGAAAGATCCACGTGTTCATTCAAGTGTCACCACACTTTAGCTTGTGAGATCAGCTACTTACTTTACAAGTAAGAATGCCACACGTGATCGTCTATCCATAACAACGATATCTGTATCTCGTTATTACTTCGACCACGGACGATTTAAGGTTCAGCCATATGTAAGTTGTATCTCACATTCACAACTCCTTGTTATTAACAAATCACCAAAACTTAAATCTATGGATTCTATTATTTAATTTATTAATTCAATTAAATAATAGATCTTGCCAAACATATGCATCGATTATATATATTAAAAGTATTTATGTCCAAAGTTGATTGAACCTAGGACATAACACTAACAACTACTTCTTTGTTTTCTCATAGAAGAAGTAAAGTATGTCTTTAGTGGTGAGTATGAAATTGTAGTTCAATGGACATTTACTTGCATTCCTAAAGAAAATCATAGAAACAATTACACCCTATCATAAAGGAACACATGGGTCAACTTATTTTGTATATATAACTGTGAATAAAGTTATTTTAGCCATTTAATCTAGATTTTAATCTAGGTCAAAGTCAAAAATAATTTTTAATCACATATTTTTATGACATCTATAATTTTCAACCACACATTTCGTTAACTTTTATCAAAATTTACTTAAAATCTGATTTTAATCTTAATAAGACAAATAAAAATATAATATATAAACGTACAATTTTAAAGAATGTAAATTAACATGTCTCATATGTCCATATCCTACTTTTTGTTTCCACCCTACCCCATTTCCCTGCCCTATAATCATGTACATTGAACTTGAATGGTTATGTGATGCAAAGCAACCGCCAAGAAATCATATGGACCACAATAAACCCTTGTTTGGTTTGGATAAAAAATAATTTTTTTAGTAAATTTTGATAAATTTTGATAAAATGTATGATTGAAAAGTTGTAGGTTCCATAAAATGTGTGGCTAAAAATGAATTTGAGGAAAAATAAATTTTGAGAATCTGGGGGCCCAAAAAAGGGGTAAATCTGCTCAAATACCGTTTTCGTATTCAATGAAGCTGCCTTACATGTACAATTGCAAAAGACAATGAAATATACTCCAATAGGCATTCCATGAGTAGTATTTACTAAAATGTGTTACTGAAAGTTGGTCCACAAATACAGCTTATGTACACAACATTTCACAAGACCAAATACTAGCCACAGAATAGACGTGACACCATTTGTAGCTCTGCAAATCTTAAATACATAAGCTATAAACATCTTCACCACGACCTTGTTCAAATGGCTCCATCCCACATGGCTGAGAAACTCGACTTCTATAAGATACAAACTCAAATGATATATAGGAATGAAGCAATATCGAAGAAACACCACAAGAAACTGCAAACAGTGAATTGAAATGTGATATTCAGGAGAGGCTTTTGATAATGTAGCAAAATGGCAATCAGAATATGCAGAATTGAGCCTTTTTTCTTCTCATTTAAGTGACTAGAAATTGATAACTATTTCAACAACCACGTACATGTAGCATGTCGTCCAAAGGGTTACAATTGTCTGTTTTCTCCGAGCATATAGAAAACAAATGAATTATCATATACATCCTATGGATTTCATAATTCATATTGGCAACCATGTGACTCTAAGATTCATATACTCGTGGGTTACAGTGAGATATCATATACTCCCTATGGATACACGGTATTATACGACATGACACAGACACAACACATGATTTTCTAAAATAAGGACGTAGGCACATCAATTAATATTCTTTAACATTTTAAATATATATATACTATCTTAATTATACTTTTTAATATATGACACAATACAAGGCATGTTGAACACTTGCTCGAGGAGTATACTTAAATATCCCTCGAGTACTATATATTAAAAATACATTATAAATCGGTCATAGTATATGGCTTATCAAACCCATTTCATGTAGTGTATGAGGATTCTTAGTGTCCAACGCAACACAACACACGCCAGATATCAACATACAATCCTAGTAACAGTGTCTGCGCTTCATAGAAAGAGAGAGTGAACCCAGATTGACAAATTTTGTGTTTAAGCTGCCTTCTTAAAATACGTCAATCTTAAAATTTGAAACATGAGTATAGAGGAAATATAGGCTCCATTTGAGCCTATTTTTTGGAGAACAGATTTCGTAATAGTGATATTTTTGGATAATGTATCATTAAAAAGAATGGAAAAGTATTATGTTTACTTGTAAATTTATTTTATAGGAGAATGTGAGGTTAAAAATAAGTTTGGAGAAAAATGAGGTTTTAGATTATGTGCTCAAACAAGGGCATAATTTGTAATACAATCCTATAAGCCCAAAATCTGAAAGAAAAGCACTCTTCAACCAAATCATCATAATCATCTCTTTCAAATCGATACTGAGCTTTATCATAATTTCAACTAACTGGAATTTAGAAAAAGAATCAACATAATCGTGAAATCTTCTAAAATTATAGAAGAAAAAAGGCATAAATGCAGAATTGGCATCAGAGAGGTGATGGAAACCTTGCAAAAATCGTCTTTCCAAGCATTTCATAGATCAACACCCTCATCAAGACCTTCAGAACTTATCATCACGTTAGAATCTATCTGTCTGTCCAACTTCTTTTTCCCCCGAGCTTCAAAATCCCAAAATCCCTCCATCTGAAAGATAACTTTGGTGATTACTTTCAGATAGAAGTTGCATGTTACGTTGGACTATGTTGTATTTTATTTTTACTAAATGGACTAGCATTGACATTTTGGTCATTGGGCCCATAATGGGATGTGCCATTTTTTTAATAAACACATATGGAAGCCCCTACTCTCATCCCATTTAATATAGAATTGGCCAATTGAGTTCTATATATACATGTGACCTTTTGCCTCTTGAGAAGGGAGAGGATCATTGGTTTCTCGAGTTGAAGGGGTAGAGAGTAATTCTCTCCATAGAAAAATTCTTCATCTTTTGCAGCCTAAACAATCAAATGGAAAGTACCACAAGCTATTGGAGGTATGATTTTTCTTTGATATTGTTGAATACATGCTATGAAATTGAGAACGGATTATTAGATTCATTTAATTCAACAATTGGTATCAGAGCTCTTCTTCTAGTTTTTATGGTTGTGTCGTTCTTTTTTTTTTTAATTTGTACCCATTTAATCGTTTAATATTTCATTGGGTATTGTTTAAGCTTTAAGCATTGGTTAGGGTTTATGGTATTGGTTAATAGTTGACTGATAGCTTATATAGCAAAATTGCTTTTCCCTTTATGTGTTTATGAATTTTGTGATATTGCTCCATGTTTGTTAATTAAAGGAAAGAAATGGATAATCTCTTTTGAGTAGAATACATATTTTGTTCTTGTGGATTATATCACTTTGTTGCAATATCGATGGTTTGGAATGGCTATGTACTCACCTCTTGTGCTTCCGCTTAATGACATTATACTAAGATCCATACGGATAGTGAATTTGCCCTGTCGGTAAATCATTATTTGTTAGGATTCTTAGGATGACATAGATAATAGTTAAGTGATTGGCACTTGGTGGCCTAATTCTATCATCTCGGTAGTAGGTCATCTTAAGTCCGTGTAATTAACTATTTTGTTTTGTCATGCGTAAGAGCCTTTTGTGTGTCTTGGGCTCTAGCATAGTGCGTAAGAGTTTATTTTAAATAAAACTCTAGCCTAGACATAAAGTTGCCTAATGGATACATTTATGGGAGCACATTTATCATTCTATATGTTTGATAAGTTTTTATTGTATTCTCCTCAGCTTTTGGCAATCCAGCTATGTCTCTCTCTTTGTATGCCAGCAAAAGTCTAACATGAACCAATTATGAGGATTGGCATGAGTCTCTCACCATTAATTTCACTATAATGAATTTGGATTTGGCTTTGAGGGTTGATGCACCTGCCAAACCCACTAGTGAAAATACTGCAACTAAAAAGACTCTTTATGAAGAGTGGGTGCATTCTAATAGGACTTATCTTATGATCATGAAGTATACTATTGACAAGTCTATCAGGCAGAGTATATCTGATACAGATAATTCCAAAGAGTATGTTGAGGTTGTTGGGAAGAAATTTACTAAGTTTGACAAGGCTATAAAGGGAACTTTGATGAAACTTCTTACTACCACAACATATGATGGAGGTTAGTGGAGTTAGAGAGCACATTATGAAGCTTACTCACTTCTTTAACAAGTTGAAATGAATGAAAGTTGAGTTAGCAGATAGTTTTCTTGTATGGCAAGTACTTAAATCCTTACCACCTCAGTTTGATGCACTCAAGACTACTTATAATGCTCAGAAAGAAAAATAGAACTTGAGTGAGTGAAATGACTGCTATTGTAACTCAAGAATAAGAGATGATGAAAAAAGGCCAAGTCTCATGCTGCTTTCATGGTAACTGCTGATAAAGGGAAGGAGAAATTTTTAAAAGGTAATAGTAGCACCTCCAGTAAGGTGAAGAAATCTGGGAGACCTTCTTAGTAGGCTACAGTGAGTGTTCCAGATAAGTATAAGAATGAAGGTTTCAAGGGAAAATGTAACTTCTGTCATATTTTTGGGTACAAGAAAGTTGATTGTAAGAAGTTTAAGGCTTGGTTAAAAAAAGAAAGGTACACATTCGCTACAAGTGTGTTTTGAGTCTAACCTAGTTGATGTGATTTCTAATACTTGGTGGCTAGATACTGGTACAACTATTCACACTACAAATTCCTTGCAGGAATTAAGGAACCGTAGAAGACCAATTGATACAGAGACAGTAGTAAATATGGGCAATGGAGTGAAGTTTAAAGTTGAACATATTGGAACAGTCAGGCTTATTTTGGCTTATAAGTATGTTTTGAATTTGTCTGATATTGCTTTCATACCTTCTATCAGGTGAAATCTCATCTTTGTTTCTATTTTGGATAAATGTGGATATGGTTTTCTTTTGGAAATGGACAGGCTACAATCTTTTATAATTCTATTATGGTTGGTACTGCTACATTATATGATGGTTTATATAGAATTAATTTGTTTCCTGCTTTAGATTCTATTTCTTCTAGTATATCTGTTGTGAATGTTGTAGTTGGTTCTAAACGTACTAAATCCAATGAAAACTCTTCCATGTTGTGGTATAAAAGATTGGGTCATATTTCAAAAGAAAGAATGAAAAGGTTGACTATAGATGATATATTAGGTTATTTAGATTTTTCTGATTTTGAAACTTGTGTTGCTTGTATCGAAGGGAAGCTTCCAGCAAAAACCAGAAAATAAAATATTAGCAGAAGTGTGGAAATTCTAGATTTAATTCATACTGATGTTTGTGGTCCCATTTCACCTGCTGCTTTGGGAAATTATATATATTTTGTTACCTTTATAGATGATCATTCTCGCTATGGTTATATTAGCTCATTCGAGAAAAATCAGATTCATTGGAAGCTTTTAAGGCTTTCAAAGCTGTCGTGGAACTCCAGAAAAATAAGAAAATCAAAGCAGTTAAATCGGATAGAGAAGGTGGGTTTTATAGAAGATATGATGAAACTGGTAGAAATCCTAGACCTTTTGCTGGTTTTCTTGAGGCATGTGGTATTGAGGCTTAGTACACAATATTCGAAACTCCTGAACATAATGATATTACAAAAAGAAAAAACCATACTCTTAGAGACATGGTGGGGTGTATGTTTAGTCATTCTACTTTGCCTGATTTTTTGTAGGGGCGAGACATTAAAAACTACTGTTTACATTCTGAATCAAGTACCAAGCAAGTCGGTTCCTAAAACACCTTTTGAGTTATGGTCAGGTAAAAGGCCTAGTTTGTGTCATTTTTGTGTTTGGGGCTGTAAAGCAGAAATAAAGCCTTAGAATCCTCAACAGAAGAAACTTGATCCTAAGACCATAATTGGATATTTTATTGGCTATTATGTGGGATCAAGAGGCTCTAGATTCTATTGCATTTCTAATGTTACTAGAATTATTAATTCTGATCGAGCCATTTTTTTCGAGGATGTTAGTGACAGTGGGAGTTCTTCACCACGTGAAGTTGAGTTTAGGGAGCAGCTTGTTGTAATACCTATTCAGGTTACTCTTCCATCAGTGGCAGCACCACCATTAACAGAAGGATCCAATACTATTGTCCAAGACCCCGTCGCTGACACTGAGGTTGATGTTGATATGGGGACTGATGACAATGTTTTGAGGAGATCACAAAGAATTTGTAGACCAACAATTTCTGATCCTAAATCTTCACTTTGGATGGATGCTATGCATGATGAAATGGCATCAATGTGTCGAAACGAAGTATAGGACTTAGTTGAACTACTTCGTGGCTATAGGCCAACTCGATGTAAGTGGATTTTCAAGACCAAGTATAATTCTGAAGGTCAAGTAGAAAGGTATAAAGCTAGGTTTGTTGCTAAGGGCTTCAATAAAAAAGAAGGCATTGATTATAAGGATACTTTCTGGCCTGTTTCTACCAAAGATTCTTTTCGGATTATTATGGCATTGGCGGCTCATTTCGATCTCGAGTTGCATCAAATGGATATCAAGACAGCTTTTCTTAATGGAGATTTATTTGAGGATGTGTACATGATGTAACCAGATGGTTTCCAAGTCGATGGAAAGGAACATATGGTATGTAATCTTAAAAAGTCTATTATGAGCTTAAGTGGGCATCAAGACAATGGTAACTAAAATTTGATGAGATTGTCGCCTCTTTCGATTTTAAGGAGAATGTTGTTGATCAAAGCATATACTTGAGGGTCACTGGGAGTAAGTATATTTTTCTTGTTATTTATGTTGATGATATATTACTCGCTGCAAATGACATTGACCTTTTGGTTGAGACCAAATGCATGTTGTCATTTCATTTTGATATGAAGGATCTTGCTGAGACCTCTTATGTTTTGGGGATTCAGATTTTTCATGAGAGATCTAGAGGTGTTCTTGGATTGTCTCAAAAATCTTACATTGATCGAGTTTTGAGTAGGTTTAATATGCATTCTTGTTCACCTAGAAAAGCACCTATTGTGAAAGGTGATAAATTTTCTAAGTCTCAATGCCCTAAGGATGATAATGAGAGGACTCAAATGCAAACAGTTCTATATTCTTCAGTTGTGGACAGTTTGATGTATGCTCAAGTATGTACACGGCCTAATATTGCTTATGTTATTGGTGTACTCAGGAGATACTTGAGTGATCCTGGTTTAGCTCACTGGAAGGCTGCAAAGAAAGTACTTAGGTACTTCCAAGGCACTAAAGATCTAATGCTTACATATCGACAATCTGACATCCTTGATATAGTTAGATATTCCGATACCGATTTTGCAGGTTGTTTAAATGATAGAAAATCTACTTCTTGTTATTTTTTTATGATGGCAGGAGGAGTTGTTTCTTAGAAAAGTGTCAAACAGACACTTGTAGCTTCCTCTACAATGGATGTAGAATATGTGGCTTATTATGAGGCTACATGTTAGGCTATATGGTTTCGGAACTTTATTTTGGGGTTAGGTATTGTGAACACCATTTCGAGGCCGCTGAAGATAATTTGTGACAATTCTGCAGTAGTTGCTTTCTCTCGAAACACTAGGAGCTCTTTGCGCTCCAAGCATAATGATATTATGTATTTGTTTGTTAGAGAAAAAATAACTAAGTCTTATATTTGTTTCGAGCATATTTCGAGAGATCATATGTTAGCTGACCCATTAACTAAAGGTTTAGCTCCAAAATTATTTTAGGAGCATGTGACTCATTTGGGATTGTTAGAGTCTTATGTTGTATTTAGTTATTGGGAGTTCTGTAATCATTGCTAGTTTAATATATATTATGCTCAAATTTTGTTTTGTCTTTTAAATATAGCAATGTCAATGTATGCTTGAGTTGCACGCATTTTGGACAAGGCAATGCTTATATATATTGAAACATTTTGGTCGTCTCGTGCCTGAGTCACGCACATTTTGGACAAGGCAATGCTTATATATGTTGAGATATTTTGGTTAGTTTCGTACCTAAGTCACGCAAATTTTGGACAAGGTAATGCTTATATATATTGAGACATTTTGGTTAGTTTCGTGCCTGAGTCACGTACATTATGGACAAGGCATATTACCTATAAGAGACAATATTTTTTTTGGGTCTATGCTTGAGTTGGCGGTTGTGAGTATATGTTTGGTGTCATGTATCATGTCGTTATAGTCATTAGACTATATGTTACAACTACATTTTGGACAAAGCTTATCGTGTTGAAGATATTCGGTTTTGTCTCTAGGGCATCTTATGGAAATAGGTGTTTATCACTCTTTTTGATCTTTTCTATATTGCTTTTGCATCTCATTGGCATGTGTTACGTGATTTCAAGTATTGGTCATTCGTGAATATCTCGTCAGTATATCATTCACTGGGTTGAACTTGAAAGCACATTTTGAACAATGTTTTTAGTTCTGGGATGCTTGAATTGCGTTTATGTTGTGAATAAATGTAATGCTGTCCAAGTGAGAGATTGTTGTATTGCATTTTTACTAAGTGCTTGCTTGTCTCCCATTTTGGGAGAAGAAATAGAGTTTTGAATAGTATTTTTTGGAGAATATGCGGTTGAAAAGTAAAGTAATTTTATTGGTTTGTGTATAGAATATTTTATTGAGTGAATATGTGGTGGAGATTATTTACTGTAGTAAACAATGTTTGATAAAATGGATGAAAAACAAGGGCTAAATGGACTAGCATTGACATTTTGGTCATTGGGCCCTTAATGGGATGGGCCATTTTTTTTAATAAACACATATGGAGGCCCCTACTCTGATCCCATTTAATATAAAGTCGGCCCATTGAGTTCTTATATACATGTGACCTTTTGCCTCTTGAGAAGGGGGATCATCGGTTTCTAGAGTTGAAGGGGTAGATAGTAGTTCTCTCCATAGAAAAGTTCTTCATCTTTAGCTGCCTAAACAATCAAATGGAAAGTCAACCACAAGCTATTGGAGGTATGATTTTTCTTTGATATTGTTGAATACATACTATGAAATTGAGAAGGAATTATTAGATTGATTTAATTCAACAGACTATTGATATTAAAAGTGCATTGAGCGGTGTGAAACTAAAAAAACTAATCCTACCTGTTCAAACTGATCCATAACAATGGGATTGCCGTGGAGTGATATATTCTGAAGACTTTTGCATTCTTTCAACAAATTTGGAGGTATCTGCATTATGGAATAAACTAGAATAACGAATGTAAATCTAATATAAAACCAAAATTCAAGTGAAAATCCGACAATTAGATGAGAGAGAGAGAGAGAGAGAGAGTTAAAAATAATTAAATTCAAAGCAATAATGATTTCCATTATTATAAAAGGCAACGTTTACAGAATGGAAGTATGAGAAATTTAGAAAAACAAATTTACTAAGAAGAAAAAGGACAAGAAGTTAACAATTGACTGAATACCTGCTTCATATTATTATTGTTCAATGTTAGTAAAGATAAATCATATGTGACTTTAAATGAACGAGATTGCAAACTGAAGCAGGAAGCTCTTCAACGGAATTTTTTGCACCATAAACAAATCACGCAGTTAAATAGGAGGGGTAAAGAGTGGGGGAAAACGCAACAATAGACTAATGAACAAAATCACTCTAAAACTACAAACAGGGAAGATAAAACTAGCTAATGCTACATTTTCCCAAAAAATAAGAAATGCAATCAATTCCCTTTCAAAAGATTCAAAATCAACATTTTTTGTATTAATCTCAACCTAAATATGCAAAAGATATGCAAGTTTTGCTTAATTTGCTCAATTTATTTCTACCTTCATCCCCAACTCTGGTGTCTTGGTAAGTGGTAAGTAAGTGCTGAAGGTACACATGTAATCTTTATACTTGCACCAGATGCAATCTTTCCCTCTGAATTCAATCATACAAAAATTAGGAATCTAAGGTCTCTTCCAAGTTAAAAAGCCTTCACCTGGTATTCGGTCCTTCAGAGGCACATCGAAATTATATGGACTAGAAACTGAATGAATGAGCACTGAAATAAAACTTCTTAGATTAAAAAATTACAAATCCATAAGGGAAAAAAACTGCAGCACGACAATAACATCTTACGACTGAAAAAGTGCAAAATGCTCAACCAATCTAACCTTAAAAGCATCAGGAGGGCAAAAAAAAAAACGGCCAAGTATGAGATTTTGCACAAAAATAATTTCAGATGTCTGGGGTCGTCAGGAAAAAAATCATTATCAACTCTAAAAACAGAAAGATAGGTCTGAAGGTACCATTTGCTTGAATTTCGTCCAGAGAGAAGCAACTACCAATGGACTCTGGAAGAAACTTTAGCTTGTCGTTTGACACATTTAACAGCACCAACTGCAAAGTCATATGGTCTGCATTAGTTCTACAATTTCAAAACGAAGTATATTGATTAAAATTTAAAGCTTTAGATCTCATGAATAGGTAGTTAAATCAAAGAATATCTGCAATTATATTCTATTCCAACTGTATTTAAAATACATGGAGCGTCAGTATTTGCCATAAGATTCCCAAATCATTGTTTTCAATAAAAACAAACCAAATTTAGTTCAGTTTCATCACTTAGATCCAAGATATTGAATTGCAAGATTTAACAATTAAAAAGTTGTTTTTTTATTTCTGATCACGGAAATTATATTAAAAAACAAAATGGCATTATCATGAGTAAATTTAAGTTCCACTTATTTCTTTCCTTCAAAACTCAACTAATATCATAAAGTTTATTTGTTTTCATCAATTTATGCATCCTTTACAAATGTGAATGACTTCTACTATGATATCAATGGAAGTCTTGTAATTATAAATGGTAGATGCAACTCCACGTTCCACTTCCACAATTCTTTCATTTTCGACAGCAATACCACAATGGCATGGTTACAAATACGGACCTTTCATACTCTTCTAGATAGTAACTCTACTGCATATATCATTGACTTGCTACACAACTGGTTTGAGTCATGCCTATCCACTTCTTTACCTCTAGCTTTCAACGAGGACTATGAGCAAATATAAAAGAATTAAATATTTTACCTTCAACTTCAAATCATAAAGAATGAAAAACGTGTAGTTTGACCCTAACAACACCTAGAGGGGGGGGGGTGAATAGGTGTATAATACGGAATTTAAAATTACTAATGAATTAAAAGCAACAAGTCACTTTTTAATTCTTTTCTAGATGATTAAACATGTAAGTCATTTTAGTCCTAA
>CAIGRP010074876.1:0-26204 GCA_903798385.1 Fraxinus cuspidata | reverse complement strand
TACGGGTAGACAACTAGTATATTTATAAGAATAAGCTACCTGACTTAAAAATTTTAAGTTAAAAAAAAAAAATCTGATTTTCGATATTAATTTTATCAAATCAGCTTATGATTAGGCCTTAATAATGTGGTTTGTTTCCAAAAATGAAGAAAGAATCTGAATGTTTTTATTCCTTGAAGAAGTGGAGACAGTGTGGAACTACGTATTCCGCACCTCAACTGTCTCTCTGTCTTTGGTCAAACTTTTTTTCCCGTCTATATTAACGGCTCTCCAATCATTTTCCACTACCTTCTATTACGGCCAGTCGTTTTCATTGCCGTCGTTAAACGCCTATTGCTTCCCACCTTTTTTTCCTCATGGAAATCAACTTTCTCCGTTCACATTTTAATTCCACGAAGTTTGATAATCTTTATTCGTGGTTACGTTTTTGTTCTCAATGTTTATCGTACTCTTAGTTTCAGATTAACCTAAATTGTCCTTAAAATGATGGTTTCTATTCATAAATTTTATTAAGAAAAGTTTAAAAAAATATATTTTTCTTTCATCTAGTGACGATATTGATGTTAATGACAATGACAATGTCGATCGTGACCGTGATATGAAGCAGAAACTGCTAACTATAATGAATACGATGTCGAAAATAGACAAATATTATATCACTTTTTCGATTTCGAATTAGCGAAATCAATGTTTCCTTGTATAATATGGGATGTCAAATATTGTGAATAAGTCGAATTACTCGTAATAAAAAAATTAATTAGGTAGGGTGGGGAGTGTCCAAGTTAGTCAACATGAGTTGTGATGCCGGACCTTTTTTGTCTATATATATTCCTATTCAAGTGGAAATATTCTTTCAAGAAAAAAGCAAAAAAGAAAATAAAACTTTATCTGTTCCCATGGGGCACGGTGTAAAGCACCGAGTTTTCTAAACCCCATTTCGGTCCTTGCTTCAAAATTCCGTAATAATTTTGGCGCCGAAAGAGAGAGTTGTAATTATCCTATACAAACGTCATTTTCACACTTCAACTACAGCTCTTTCTTTGTTGTATAAAATCTCACCAGGTTGATTTTTTGATTTGGATTCCACGGCCACGGATTCACTATAACTTGCAACGACCAATTCCGCGGACTCACCTGATATCTTCTATCTGATGCCGCCAAATTGGAAAAATTAAAGAAAAACTAATTAACCTTTTTTTTTTTACCTAAAAGAGAAAATTACCCCATTGGTCGACAATTTCTTACGTTAGTTGCGAATCGATCTTTAATGTTTAATGATGAAAAGGAGATCTTTGACTCGAGGGATCTCCAAAAATCTCTTTAAAGATGAGATGTCTCTTCATTTCAAGAGTTAATATTTAAAATTAGGCTCCCTGTTAAATCTAAATAAGACGAATATTGTTCAAATTTCTACTAAATCAAGCCTTTTTGGATAAAATAATAAAAAAGTGTTAATCGATTTTCATAAAAAATGATAGAATGTGTGGATAAAAAGTATGAGTCAGGTGAAATGTGTGATTAAAATTTATAATTGACTATGGCCTATATTTTAATCAGTCTTTTTAGTTATATCAAATAATGGCTAAGTTTTATGAAATAATTTTACTTTTCGATACGAGTCAATGCTAGAAAAATTGAAGTGAAAATTGCTTATAGGACTATTAGACATTTAAGTAAAAAATAAATAAATAAAAAAGACGGTTATGTTATTAGAAACTAATAGTGTAATTTATAACAAAATTTGAGGACCAATTTATTGATGATTCCATAGATTGAGCAGCACGTGGGTAATTATCGCTTAAACGTAAACTTGAAGTCTTCCATGTAAGTAACCATGAATATGATTTTACATCTTCACTAATGCCCAATGATTATGAAAATTAGTTTGTGGTAGAAATTTCTATATCTATCATATTTCGATCTTATGTACAACTTTTGACTGACGAAGACACTTTTTTTTAAAAATAACTTATCAACTTTAATTTGTTTCTCTATATCTAATTCGCAGTTGAGGTGAAAAGTTTATGACAAAATATTCACGGTGGAGAATTATAATTGGTCCGATTCTAATCTAATTATAATTGGTCCGATTCTAATCTAATTAACCACTAAAGGATGTTTAGTGGAGAAGCAATCAAGAAAAGTTAGTAAGATAATTATTTACGATTAACGATTACTCACGCTTTACAATTCTAAGCCTTAAGTGGGCTCAGTATGTTCCCTTTTTTTTTTTTTCACTTTTTTTCCTCTCTTGTAAAATTTAGAGATATATTATGAACAAACTTATAACGTGATCGATATAATGATGCATACAGATAATATTGAATAAAATTGAACTCGTCAGCTTTTGTCAAAAGATAAGCTCGATAAGATTCCTTTTATATGGTAAGATCTTCAACTTAACAAGAGTCGGGTTTCTTTACACCTCTAATGTGGACGGCCAACGTACCTCTGACAGTAATTCAAACTCGACCGCAATTAATAGATGTTTGGTTATGCAAGCAAATTACTGAGGAAGGTCAATTATTAATTAGGCATTATTTCCAAGAGGTTATCTGTTAGAGTATACTCTAATAAACTCTTTATATTTAACACTTGATTTTATTATTCCCAAAAAATATTTATTATTTTTCTTTATCTTTTATTTTAACTAGATTTTCTTTAAATTATTTTATTATTTTTCTACATTGAAAATTGAAACTCTTTGAACGCATTTAACTATAGCTCTGAATTAAAATGTTAATTTTAAAAGTCTCTTAAAGCATAAAAAATATCTCATGCCTAAAATTTTTTTTGGCGATGCTTAAAAGTTATTCACGACATAAAGTTTAAAAAACTAGGAAACATGTCGCCTTGATTAGCGCAAGATTTTTTTAAGGAAGATAGAGTTTAGTTTTCTAAGATTCCATGGAGAAAAAATTGACCATCTTTCTCCCCTAATTGCATGCAAGTGTATAGTTCTTCATCATTTTCTAAGGGAAATTGATTCAAATAGTGGCAGGCCTATGAAGTTGTTGTGTAGCTCATACTTTTAAATTTTGACGCAAATATTTTTGACATTTTTATTTTGTTGATAATTAAAATTGATGTGACAATTATAAATCAATTTTAAAAAATTAGCAGACTAATTGTTGAAAATTATAAAGAAAAGAGAAATTCTCATTAAGAAGTATTTTTGATAGTGTATTATAAAGAATTGCTATCATTGCCTCCATTTGTAAGCCTTCAATCAGAGTTGTTCGCCATTTGTGATCTGTCAAGCTAAAGTACTGAACTTGATATGTGTGTGACGATCTTGTTTGAATAGATTTGATTGGATGTTGAGTTCGACTGTCATACCAGCTTTTCACATACAACAAGGGATGTCAACGATTCGAGCTCGCTCGCGAGTCGAAACTCGAAGTTCGGGCTCGACTTAAGTAAAATTGATTCTGACTTTTTTTTTTGTCCGAATCGAGACGAGCTTTTGCTCGACCAAAAAATTTAGGTACGGCTTGAGTTTCTGCTCAGGCCTTAACGAGCTGAACTTGCTTTTTTTTTTTTAATTCGTGACAAATATGATTTTTTCTTAGATAATTTAAAATGTGTGCAATTTATACGAATTATAAATTAAATAAAAGTTACAATTTTCGGGTTTGGGACCAACTACAATCAACGTATGCGGAGTTAAAATTGTACTTAAATAAAATATTTCGTGTACAATTTTTCTTGAAATAAATATATTTAAAAATTTATAATATTCTATTTAAATTTTACCTCATAGTTATAGCAATATATAAATATATATGTTTCAACCACATTTGAATTTCGACAAAATTTAGCACCGTAAAAAAAGTTACGTGACAAGGCAGCAGTTGCCAGCTACAGCATGTCTTGACTTTCTAATTTTTTTTCTTTTTAAGCTTTATAGGTTTTTTTTTGGGTTTGTGGCTTGGCTAGTCACGAGCCAGCTAGTGTGGCTCGTCAGCCATACGAACTGGTTCGGGCTCGAGTCGACTCCCTAAAAGTTATGGGCAACTACTACATTGTACTGTTGTATATGTTATTTTTTGCTAATTTAAAAATATGAGAGACAAATAAATTCTCGTTTATCTAATATTCTTTCAAAATTCTTTTTTCTTCATACTCGTTTTCAATCAGACATTCACACAATAAATATTCTACACGCAAACAAAAAAAAAATTCCTACTTTTTAACCACACATTTTCAAAAAAATTACTATTCAAAATAATATTTTTTCAAAAAAATGGCCACCAAACAAAGGCTAAATCTTTGTATGCGCACCTAATAAATAATTGGATTGGGTAAATTAAACCACGTGTTCTTATACTTTCTCCCGATTCAAGTTCAACAGCTTCTATTGGCCCATTTCCACCCCTTTTGTATTTCTGAGCCCATAACCTTAGCCAAATCTTCCTTTTCTTGCACTGGCTTTATCTCGTCCGACTGTTGATTTTATCGTCGGAGTGCAATCGCTCGTCGAACCTTTTCTCGATCAATGACCTTGTATCATTTCAGTGTGTTTCAGAGCGTAGATAATGTTTAGTGGATGGGAGGTGGCCTTGAATTTTGAGGTCAACAATATCTACATTCTCCTATTAAATGGGCTAACCCACATACCAAATAGTTTCACGTTTTCCATTTCTCCTTGTATTTGTCTCCATGCCCTGTGCTGTATTTGCTTTCTGCAGAACCACATGCCAAATAGTTTCACTTCTTCCTTTCCTCCCTGTATTTTTCTCTACGTTGTGCGCTATATTTTACGATCAATATTAGGTAAATGAGTGAATGAATCCATACTTCCTCATTGTGTGAGACATTGAAGTTTATATAACCTCATATATACCCTTACGACTTTTGACTTTTTTGAGATTTTATTTGATGTTGCTACTTCAGTATGTTGCCATAACTATGATTGATTCGGTTTGATGTGACATGTCTGAGAAAACAACTAATTTAAAGTTAAAGGATTTAAGTATGAAAGGAAGACTATTTTGACCAACATATTTGTTTTCACTGGCCGGATAATTGTGTTTAACCATTTAGGGTATATGATACAATTGTGAATACAACGATGAGATATGGGGTTCAAATATGTTTCATAAATACTTGAGGGAATGGAAATACTTAAATTAATGTTGAAAAATAAGTTTAGGGTATAGCAAGATGTAATGTTCNTGAATACAACGATGAGATATGGGGTTCAAATATGTTTCATAAATACTTGAGGGAATGGAAATACTTAAATTAATGTTGAAAAATAAGTTTAGGGTATAGCAAGATGTAATGTTCCTCTAGTAGAGCTACTATATATCCCTAACAAGTTTATAGTACCGAGAGCTCTAATATACTAGTTGGTCGCACGATCTATTTATCGATGAATTTTTGTGAGATAGATCTTGAGAAAGATCTAATGTATGACATTCGTTGTCCTTTATGGTTCGGATCAAGCCCATCATGTACGAGTGTGAGATGTTAGAAAATATGGATCATGAGTCGCTTATGTGGGGTGAACCGATCCACAAGATATAAAAAGGGTTGGATTGAGTGATTTGAATTTGGAATTCAAATCTACAACTCCCCCATAACCTATTACTCCCATAAAACTTCCAATTTTTTTGTCTAGCGATGGAGAGAAAAAAAAAGATGGTAGAAAAATGGTGAAAATTCGAATGGAAAATATTCCAAAAATTGAAATAAACCTAGAACTACTATTTTGACATGAAAACTCACAAAAATTGACACTTAAGTTGTGCTTAATAGTCCACTTCCATTATGGTCGAGATTTGGACCATTAAAGTGCAAGAAAATTGCAGATTTAGAGTTTTGGAAAGTAAAATAATTCAACCACAAAAATTTTTGGAATTCGTTATTTCAAGTAAGTATCTTGATTCCATTACTATTGATCTCTTCAGCTATTTGCGCGTTCATGTTAAAGTATGTTTCAAATTACTTCAGTATCATATATATGTTAAATATTATCTGTAAATAAGATTTTTGTGATAGGAGATTATTTGGATTCGTTCTCTATTTACAATGAATTTGGGAAAAATTCATTGATAAGTTCTGTTGCAACATTGACAGATTCTTATACAAAGATTTGAAATGTTTACCAAGTAGACATAAATCGAGATTTTTATATATGAACTTTTCATACAAAAGAGGCTAAAGCATTGATAGAAAGGTACAAATAAAGTACTCATAACGCATAGTTTCTCAATATTTATTAGGTAACCCTTTATTACATAATTTCGAGTTCAATATCAAAGCATAACATAGATTTCATTTGGTGACGGAAGCGGCGGCGGCAGCAGCAACAGCTTCAAAACGAGCTCGAAAATGTGCAGTCAACTTATCTTTGGGAGGCAGATTTTCCTTTATAATGTTGCAGTTCAGGTAGTCATCCACCCATCCACCTAACTTTGGAAATTTCTCTTTTGTCAACACTTGAAATCCAGCCAATTCTTGCAGAATTATAAACCAATATGATATGAAACTGGCAACTATATCAAGCATTCCAATAGTGTCACCCCCAAAGAATTTCTTGTCTGAAAGTGTGCCCTCAAGAATTTTCAGAAGTTCAGTAGACTCCTCTCCCACGCCCCAACAAGCTTTCCACAGTGCAGGCAAACACTAAAACAAACATAAAATGAAAATAACGTTAAATTTTGAATGATTCAAACACCTGACGGTATATTTGTACTATACAAAAGTCAAACAGTAATGGACAAAAGATTTCGTACCACGTTACAAGAAATTTACAGCTCTCAATTTTTTTACCACGACATTGAAGTATCACATAAAATAGGCTTAAATTATTGTACATTGTACCCTTCTGTATCAAACTAAAGCCTCAAAACCTGGACAATTGAAGTGACTTCTATGGACCAGAAGAATTCAAACCTTAAACCAAACCGTCACTCTTCTTATCAAAGAATCATTCATACTCTTAATCTCACACAAAAACCACAAATATTTTCAATCTAGAAGTTGTAGATTGAAGAGAGGACGAAGAAGAAAACTCACATAGAGTTCTAGAAGACGACCAATGAGAAATCCCATGTTTAGAATGAATTAGGCAAAGCATAGGGTTTTATTCATAACGCAATTAACTGCTCTTGATCTATGATCAAGATCAAGTGATAAACAGTCAGAGTAACTAGCAACATATCAAGTTCCAGAGACAACAAATTAATACCAAATTTGAAATTCTAGAAAAGCGATTTAGTCCATTTAGTGGGTCTTGTGATTTAGAAGTATCAATCAATAGATTTTGTAGATAAGACAAGCTCATTTCCATTATTAACTCGATTAGGCTGGATTTGATGTCTCGGCACGATAGTTTGGTATATTGTACTAGACATAACAACATAAAAACGTACCTTTTCATCCAAGAACTTAGTCCAGAAGCGCACCAAGGCTCTTTCATAAGGATCTTTAGGCAAAAGAGAAGGGCCTGTTTCCCAGGTTTCATCAATGTATTCAAGAATCACCAGAGATTCAGAAATTGGTTTGCCATTGTGGACTAACACAGGAACTTTCTTGTGAACTGGATTGTACTTTAACAGTAAAGGGGACTTGTAGTTGTACACATCTTCATCTATGAATTCATATTCAACACCCTTGAGTTTCAGAGCAAACTCGACTCTACGGCTAAATGGGCTTCCCCAATTACCAAAAAGCTTCACTTCTGCCATTTTATTCTCCTCGATTTTCACTCTATATTGTTCTGTGTTTTAATACTACGAGTAGAGCCCTTATTATATAGAGGGAGCCTTACTTATCTGCTAAGAAAGTGATTATTTAATGAAGTAGATGGGGAGTGCCGATTTATAGTAATTTTTATGCATGGAAGGGTCCAGAACATGTTCATTTGACCAGAAACAGTTGAATTACTTGCAAAGACTGTTTAGCATCAACAAGGTTTTGATTTGAAATCGACCGGTAACCTGAATCCTTCTGAAAATTTAATGAAACAAGCCTAGAAATAAAACCTCCTTTAAGATGCAAGCACTTCATGTCAGTTCTATCGGTTCCTCATTTATCCATGGTCTAGCGGTTTGATTAAATTTTTTTTTTTTGAACTTAGATGATAACAATGAACCTAGTCACAAAGCTTAGTCTTAGGTGAAACTCTGATCCCGATGTTCGAAAGTTGTGTTCGCCGAGCTTCCACGAGCTTAAGATCTCTTTCGTTTTATGTTTCCTAGATCACTTCTTTTTATGCTTATAAGTAGAATTACTTTTTAAGTAACTTCTAACTTTCAAACGTTTAAATTACTTTTTTTCTTATGTTTTCAAATTTAAAGAGAGTAACTTTTATCTTACTTTGGTAATTAATAAATAACTTACTTATTTTTAACTTTTACTAATAAAACAATTTTAAGTTTAGACAAACGTGCTTCAATCTATAAAAATAATAACTTAAAAAGAAAGTAACTTTTAAAAAACTCCAAACGTATTTGGATGAATAATTGAATTATGCAAATTTGGCGGAGGATCAAATTGCATGGATCCTCACAAGGAAAAACCAGCACCTTCTGTGTTTTCATTCTAGAAGTAGAGGGATCCTTGCCCGCTAAGTAACAATGAATAAATTACTATGTTAAATAAATATTTGTAATTTGACCAAGTGATTATTTAATAAAGTAGATGGGGAGTGCAGATTTATATTAATTTTTATGCATGGAAGGGTCCAGAACATGATCATTAGGCCAGAAACAGTTGAGTTACGTGCAAAAACTGTTTAGCATCAACAAGGTTTTGATGTGAAATCGACTGGTAATATGAATCCTTCTGCAAATTCACCTTTTATTCGGATCCTTTTTTGCTTTAGATGGATCTCAAGGGCAAAGTACTCATTCTGAATGTAATTTGAAACATGCAAACACTTCACGCTAGAACTATTAGTTCCTCATTTTTCTATGGTCATCTTTTTTTTTTAAAGAAAATAGATGATGGTAATGTTAGAACTGGAGTTCCATTTTGAAAGGTCAACATTATTAAGAGTAGTAACTCAATCCTTTATAAATTGGTTTATATTTACATCCTTATTCGATATGAGATTCTACCCCTTAACAAGGCCCCGCAAGATGGTGGCTCGTTTGAGCAGACAAATCTTGAAATCCGTATGTTCACTTTTGGAGTCTTAACCGGATCAAATTGCTTGTTAGAGTTTAATGGGCTCTGATACTATGTTAAAAATTGAGGTTCCATCTTAAATATCAACCTTATTAAAAGTAGTAATCAAATCATTTATAAATTGGTTTATGTTTACATCTTTATTCGATGTGTGATTCTATCCCTTAATAGGTAATGGGCTTAGTCACGAAGCTTAGTCATAGGTGAGACTCTGATCCTGATGCCGAAAGCTGTGTTCGTCTACCGATGAGATAACTATGAGCTTATATCTCTTTTGTTTTTTGCGGCTTAGATAATTTCTTTTTATGCTTAGAGGTAAAATTACTTTTTAAGTAACTTCTAACTATTAAATAAGTACAAGCTATAATTTTCTTCTCAAATTTACAAAGAAATTACCTTTTATCTTACTTTTATAATTATTAAATAATTTACTTACTTTTTACCTTTTATTAATAAAAAAATTATTTAAAAAAAAAAATACATACGTAACATTTAATTTAACACAATCATGTCAACCAGATATATGTCTCTCCTTTCCTAAAAAGCATTCATAACATTTACAAGTAGCTATTTGTGACATAAATCAATAATTGACAAACACTTCCTTGTTTGGCTAATGTTTATTAATTATTTATAAACACTTGATTACTTTTTATCCATAATTTTTAGGGACTCACTTATTCATCATTTATTTTTATGTATTTATAATTTAAATCATTTATAAAACCTTCGTTAGGGAGCCAAAGTCATAATTGAGATTAGCATAAAGAAGAAAATGAGTGTATTTAAAATTGAGATTAGTCAAAATTCAAGGATAGGATATAACGGGCCTGGACTCTGATTTCAACCCAACTGGACGGAACAGGTATGAAAAAGCCCTTGTTGCCTTCTGTCAAATAAAGTTAAAATGTCTGACTTTGATTTGTGTGCCATCTAATCTTCATGTTTAAAGAGCTTTGAATTGGAAGTTGAGTCTGACTAGTTAGATCATCATTTAGACCTCATCTGCAACTTAGATCTTGAATGCATCTTGTCTACGCAATCATTACTTCTTTCTGATTGGTGGGAGAAACAGTGTTGACGTCAGAGGTGACACTTGATATTTTTGAAGTGGTTGTTGATGAGGTATTGAAGTAATTGGAAAACCCATTTTCGATGGGGGTGACAATGATGTTCACGGATGACGGCAGATTCGTGACCGAGCTTAAAAGATGAGCTTTTAGTCTGACCTCTTGTTGTGATTCGGAGGTTTTACCATTTAGTTCCTTCACATTCTTTTTGAGGGGTGTCCGAGGTTCTTATGAGTTCAAACACACGAACAATCAAAGTGAGCCGCCTTGTAAAGTTCACGAGCTGGAGCTCCAGTTGGGCTTACGCTCGATTCAAGCAGATCTCGAGCAGCCCATAGGCGTGAGCCAGGTGAGCTCACAAGCCAGTGACATGAATCAAGATTTGAAACATTTACAAAGTAGCTCGACACAAATCAAGATTTATTATATGAAACTTTTCATACTAACATAAAGTCTAAAGCATTGATAGAAAGGTAAAAAATAAGTACTTATAATGCATTGTTTAAAATTTATTAGGTAAAAGGGGAATCATAATTCCCTTTATTACATAATTTCGAGTTCAATATCGAAACATAAAGTAATTAGCTACATAGATTTCATCTGGGAGGAGCTTGGGAAAATTCAGTTATATTTGGGAAGTCGATTTTCCTTTATAATGTTGCAGCTTGGGTAATCATTCATCCATTCACCTAACTTTGGAAATTTCTCTTTTGCCAACACTTGAAATCCTGCCATTTCTTGCAGAATTATAAACCAATATGATATAAAATTGGCGACTGTATCAACCATTCCAATAGTGTCACCCCCAAAGAATTTCTTGCCCCGAAAAGTTTGCCCTTGAGAATTTTCAGAAGTTCAGTAGATTCTTCCTTGGCCATCTCTTGCTCATCTCCCTTGCTCCAACAAGCTTTCTTCATTGCAGGCAAACACTAAAACACACATAAAACAAAAATACCGTTAATTGTTGAATGGTTCAAACACCCAACGACATGTTTGGTATATTGTACCAGACGTAACAGCATAAAAATGTGCCTTTTCATCCAAGAACTTAGCCCAGAAGCACGCTATCGCTCTCTCATAAGGATCTTTAGGCAAAAGAGAAATGCCTTCTTCCCAGGTTTCCTCAATGTATTCAAGAATCACCTGAGACTCGCAAATTGGCTTGCCATTGTGGATTACAGGAACTTTCTTGTGAACTGGATTGTACTTTAACAGCAAAGAGGACTTCTTGTTGTATACATCTTCGTCTATGAATTCATATTCGACACCATTGAGTTTCAGAGCAAACTCGATTCTGTGGCTATATGGGCTTCCCCAACTACCCAAAAGCTTCACTTCTGCCATTGTACTCTCTCCTTTAGTTCTCACTCTATGCTCTCATTCTGGTTCTGCTGCTCTTAAATTGCAACAAGAGGTCAAGGGCGAGTTGTTCTTTACCCCCTAGAGCCGACCTGCGCACTGATCTCAGCAAACTTTTTTGTTCGGTACTTCCTAAGGTTTGAGGTTTCTTGAACTTCTTCAAGAAAAATCAATAGGAAATGGTGATGATTTTTTATTGGTTCGATTTGCACTGAACATGGAATTCCCCACAAATAGTTGAATTACATGAATGGGACTGTAGCCAATTCATCAGAAAATTCTGGTGGAAATGATACACGTTTCTCATTTTGCATTCAAGAAAACTTTCATTTGGAATTGTCTGTGAAACCATCGTTGCGTCATAGATTTCAGCCATTAAAAACAGTATTATAGAAAAGATCGGTCACAGCTGAATTATTTGGATTGCTTCTACAGATTCAAAAGGGAAAGAAACAAAGATGAGAAAGAAATTAAAAAAAAAAAAGTTCCAAACTGGTCACTCCATTTGAAAAACTTAAAATTGAAATGGGGCATTCCGAGAATTGAACTCGGGACCTCTCGCACCCTAAGCGAGAATCATACCACTAGACCAAATGCCCAGATGTTATCAGTGCAGCTTTGTTATATATAATATTTTATCTATTTTCACAATTTTACATGCTACCATACACTGAATCAAGATTCAAAACTAACTATATTAATTCCCTTTTTATTTTTTTAATACGAATGGATCAGTGTTTCTAGTTTCAAGAAGTCAGTTTCTATTTTTTATCTTTTAAGGTTTACTTCCAAACACACAATTTTTCATATATCTTTTGTCACCTTTTCTTTTATCCATTTAATACTGCACATGTACGTTAAAATTTACTTAATAGATTATATAATATCACATGACATTCTATTATTTGTCAGTTTAAAATACAATCAACTATTTATTCTCCACATCACATTATATAATCTATTATGTACCTTTTTTTATATACAAATAGCAAAATCCAAAATGCAAAGACAGTCATATGAAGGAGATGTTCGGCAATCGTTTCAACTTCAACTGTCAAGTGAGTTACTAGAGTGGAAAGAGGAATGAACAAAGTTTTGGGTAGATTTTATGATATTGCATACTGAAACTACTCAAACACAACTTTTGGATTTTTGTAGAGTTGCACAATGGCTTAAACCTACTTCTACAGCACTGCTACCCGCCGTGAATTATATCATCCACATGTTCCTCGTACTGAAATCTTTACGACGTCGTTATTCCTAAAAACCCAGTGGATTGAATGAACAAATATTATTTTTGTTACGACTAACTTATCATATGTGTGTTCCTTACATCACATACATTTCCTTTGCTAAAATCAATAGTATTTGTAGAAGACTAGAACATATATCTAATTTTCATTTATGTCCATCATAATCATTATTGTACATCAATGTACCCGTCGCCACATCACTACAAAAATCACCAATTGTTAGGGCCTTTAAATTAGGGATATGTAAGATCCGTTTCTTCCCATTTTTTTCCACGGCGATTAATGTTCCGACATTCACTCTTCAATTTCAACATTTATAAAACTTCAATTCAATATTCATGGAGTTATCGATTGGAAGGTAATTAAATTCATGGCTTGGTGGGAACTTGGCTATATAAAGCGGTCTGGTCCCTAAGCTCATACATCGGTCATCAATGACCGAGGTATGAACTTGATCAATGGATTTTCGATTTTTTCTCAATCCAAGTTATTTTTGCTTAATTGTTTTAGATCGATTTCATTCTTACATTTCTTATTAGAGCTGTATAATCTCTGCCTTGATTTACAAGCAATCTGAAAAAAGAAAAAAAAAAAAATCACATTTCTGATTGAATTTTTTTTATTTTTTTTCGTAAAATTGAAATGTAGATTTCTCCACAAACTCACTTTTTTAGACTGTGTGTTTTTAAACTTGAGTTTTGACATTGGAGGGTTGAATTTGAAGTGGGTCAGAACCAGGTAGATTTCAATCCACTACAGGAAGAAGATGACCGTGGTGCCGTTTCCTTTTGAAGTCAATTCTTGGGCCATGATAAGCATTTTCCTTTTTGTTGGGCCATAGACTGTTGTTTTCAAATGCGTGTTTTCCTTTTGCATTAAGTGATAAGATTCTATTTTATTTAGTGGGCCATAATTCCACATATAGCAACCATCTAAAAATAATTTGCTGGGCCGTAATTCTGTATGTAGAGGCCATTTCAAAATCATAACCAATTGTTTATTGGGTCAAATTTATTGGGCCATTTGGAAGTTATATACAATTGGATATTGGTCCATTTTACAGAATTTTGGACATGCAGAATTATTTGGGCACATATATTGTTGTTGGGCCAATTAATTGTTGGACACATGTATTTGTATCTGGGCTAATTGTGCACAATTTAATATTTGTACATTTATTTTATATCTTTGCTTAATTTAGCATATGTTAATTATTTATATTTAGAATAATATATTCAATTTTGGGATTAATTAAATTACGCAGTTACTAATTATGCTCATATTTAGTTTGCATGTGTTAATTACATTTTAAATTATTACATGCAATTTTAGATAAGAAAATTTTATACAATTGGTAATGCTTATGAGAAAATTTTGTGCATAATTATGACACGTTAGTTAATATTGTGCTATTACACTTATTCTCATACTAAGTTAATTTTTATGTAAAAAATAGTTAATGTCTAGTGATCTATATAGTTTTATTTAATTAGGGATTAACCACAACATCTTTAATTAAATAAAATTATATATTAAGTATTTGATCACCTAAAGAGTAATGACATTAAATTGTACTTAATTATACAATATAATAAATTTCATCCCACGTGAACTTTTTTTACGTTTGTAAAATTAATTGGAATAAAATATCAAATTATTTCATAATATGCCCACATGAATTGTGAATAATTACATAATTTGATAGTTTTATTTTAAAGATTGCTTTAAGATAGATTATTAATTTTTTTTTATAATGTACATAATTTGATGATTCAATCATAAGGAAAAATTGAATATACTTGAATTTAATTAGTCCACAATTTTTTTTTTATTTCATTATATTCAATTTTAGCATGATTTACATTGATAAAACATACAATCTATTCAATTAAGTCTCAATTTTAACATATGTAATTTTTACTATTATGCAGCTTCATAACCTGCTAATTTTCCTGATATTTATTGCGATATTCTCAAATTAAAGGGTGATAACTATAAAGTATGGAATGAGAGAATTTTTCTTCATTTAGAGTACATGGATATTGACTATGCTATTAGGAAAGATGAACCACTTGAAATCATCGATATTAGCACTACAACAAACTTCACGCTTTATGAAAAATGGGAGCCTGATGTTCATAAAGTCTAAAACTTCTGTTGATATACGTGGTACCGTCGATCAGCATGGCAAGGTCCAAGATTTGATAAAAGCCACTGATGATCAAATCGTCACTTCAGATAAGATACTGGTAAGCACCCTTATAATTAAGTTCTTATCCTCAAGGCTCACCATGTGAAAGGTGTGCACAAGCACAACATGCAGATGAGAGACATTACGGTTCAACTTAAGAAACTCGAGGTTGAGATGCCCGAATCCTTCATTGTGCACTACATCCTAAACACTCCCCAACAATAGTACGAACTTTCCAAAATCGCGTACAATACATAAAGATAAATGATCAATTAATGAATTAATGACTGTGTATTCAAGAAGAATGAACACTAGTGATGGAACAAGGTAAAAGTGTAATGGTGATCACAACCCATGGAAAGGGGAATGTTCAAGCCAATTAAACGGTGAAAGGTAAAATATCACCCTAAGTTATCAAGAAAGAGACCAAATATTACTTCTGTAAAAAGAAGGGACACATAAAGAAAGATTGTGCCAAATTCAAGAAGTGACTTGAAGATAAAGGTAACCGGTAATCCAATCTCGTTTGTTTGTTATGAATCTAATATGATTAGTGTAAATATTAACACCTGGTAGATTGACGCTGGATCTACAATCCATATTGCAAATTTCTTGCAGGATGTGTAAAACCTAAGGAAACCAGTGGGAAGTGAGCAAAAGATCTTATCTGAAAACAAGATGAACTCATATGTGGAGGCTATAGGAACAATCATTTTAACTTTAAATAGTGGCTCTGTTTGAAATTAGATAGGGCATTTTATTTTCAAGTTTTTCACGAGACCTGATTTCTATTTCCAAACTTGTACCCTTGAGATATTCTTTTAATTTTTAAAACACGTCATTCTGTTTATTATACAATTCTGATTGTGTTTGAAATGATATTTTGTCTAATGGTCTTTATCGTATTAATTTACAAATCAATATCACTTATAGTTCAATGCATGTTCACATGGCACTAGATGATGCAATATTAACAAAGACTCTTCTATATTGTGGCACCGGAGATTAGGACATATCTCTATAAAAAGAATTAAAAGATTAGCAAATAATGGGAGTACTTAGTACTTTGAATTTCACTGATTTTGAGATATGTGTGGATTGCATTAAAGGAAAGCAGACTAACAAGTCCAAAAAATGTCCCAAAATTGGTTAAAATATATTAGAAATCATACATACTAATACATGTAGTCCGGATATGGACTCACATGGTAAAAATTCATCACCTTTATTGATGACTACTCACAATATATGTATCTCTACTTGCTTCATAACAAGAACGAAGCATTAGATGGTTTTAAAACTTTTAAGGCTAAAGTAGAGACAATATGGGAACAAATTAAGATCATGAGATTAGATAGAGGTGTATAATATTACGATAGATACATAGAGGATGGATATGCACTTGGTCCATTCACTAAGGCTCTGTTTGATTGCAATGAATTCCATGGAAAATGTCACATCTGAGGAAAACGAATTCCACTTTACCGGTTTGATTGCAACGTGAAAATATAATTCGAATTACAAAGTACAACCACTTTAAGCTGCATTTTCTTTATTTTCATGGAAAACGAATTCCTATGAGTTTGGTGGTTTTTATTTTCCAACTAACATGTATTTGAATTCCTTTCCACCTTTGCCTATCAAACGGACCATACGTTTCTTCAAGAGAATAGGATAGTTGCCCAATACACTATGCCTGTCTACCAGAACTAAAATGGCGTGGTAAAAGAAGAAATCGGTCATTATTAGACTTGATGCGAAGTATGATTAGTAGCTCCAATCTTCCTAAACCCTTATGAACTGAAGCAGTTAAGACGAAATGTATATATTTAATCGAGTTACAACCAAGGTTGTCCTAAAGACATCATTTGAATTATGTAAGGCTAGAAACCAAGTTTGTGACATATGCGTGTTTGGAGATGCCTCGTCTGAAGTGAGGATCTATGATCCACAAAAGAAGAAGCTAGACCCAAGGACCATCAGTGGGTATTTCATTAGATATGCTGAAAGGTCTAAAGGGTACATATTTTACTGTCCATCTCACAACACTAGAATTATGGAATCAAGAAACATTAAGTTTCTTGAGAATGACTTGATAAATGGGAATGATCAAACCAGGTTTGAAGTTCCCGAGCATGATTATTCAGAATCTCAACCTTCCACCTCAAGTGACATTTTAGTCATAGTTCATAGCACTTCTCAAGTACAAACAGGTTTTGAACAACCAATCATTGGAATTTCACAAGCTGCTGACAACATTCAAGTAGATTAAATAGTTCAAGAATTACCAGAACCCCCTGAACAAACAATTGGACCCCAAGCTTCTCAGAAAGATAATGGTATAACATTAAGAAAATCTACTATAACAAAAAATTCAGCAATTCTTAGTGATTATGAAGTGTACCTACAAGAACCTAACAACAGTATTGGAGCTGAAAATAATCTCAAGTCATTTTCATAGGCCACGAGTTGCAAATAGTCAAAATTATGGTATAATGCCATGTAGGAAGAGATGAGTTCCATGAAGATTAATGGAGTCTGGGATCTTGTTGAGTTGCTTAGTAGTGCCAAAGTTATTGGTTGTAAATAGGTCTTTAAAGCTAAGAAAAACTCGCTAGGCAACATCGAGAGATACAAGACAAGACTTGTTATTATGAAATTCACTCAAAAGGAGGGAATTGATTACATGAAGACCTTCTCTTCGATATCTAAGAATGATTCTCTATGCATTATTTTAGCATTAGTAGCCCATTTTGACCTTCAGCTATAACAAGTGGATGTAAAAACGACATTTCTCAATAGAGATTTAGATGAGGAGGTTTATTGAAACAACCTAAAGGATTCCTCTGATGGTGAGTACTTGGTTTGTAAGCTTAAAAAATCTATATACGGTCTTAAACAAGTATTTTGTCAATGGTATCTTAAATTCCATGGAGTAATTTCCTCATTCAGATTTGTTGAAAATTCCAAGGACCAGTGTATATACCAGAAGTTCAGTGGGAGTAAGATTTGTTTTCTTATTTTATACGTAGATAACATTTACTTGAAACCAATGATAAGGGTTTGTTGTATGAGGTGAAACAATCCTTTCTAAACATTTCGATATGAAGGATATGGGTGAGACATCTTATGTTATTGGCATTAAGGTCCATGAAGACAGATTACGAGGTATTTTTGGTTTGTCTCAGGAAACCTATATAAATAAAATTTTAGAGAGATTTCGAATGAAAGATTGTTTATTAAGTGTAGCTCCCATTGTGAAGGATGAGAGGTTCAATTTGAACCAATGTCCAAAAAATAACTTAATAAGGGAACAAATGATGAACATTCAATATGCTTCTGTTGACGAAAATCTAATGTATGCTCAGGTCTGCACAATGCCTGACACTGCATTTGATATAGGAATGTTAGAACGATATCATAGTAATCCAGGTACGGACTACTGGAGAACAACAAAGAAAGTAATGAGATATCTTCAAGAAATCAAAAATTACATTCTTATGTATAAACAGACGAATAATCTGGAAGTAATTGAATACTCAGATTTAGACATTGTTGGCTGTGTTGATTCACACAAATCAACATTAGGGTATGCTTTTATGATGGCTGGTGGAGCTGTATCATGGATGAGTGCCAATTAGACCTTGACTGCTACTTCCACCATGAAAGCCGAGTTCGTCTCTTGTTTTGAGGCTATTTCATATGGTGTACGGATCAAGAGTTTCATAGTTGGGTTTAGAGTAATAGATTCTATTTCTAAGCTATTGAGAATTTACTACAACAGTTCAACGGGTGTTTTTTATGGCTAAAACAACAAAATTGGTAGTCAAAATAAATACATCGGCATTAAGTATTCAGCCATAAGGGAATGCGTTAAAAAAAGAAAGTGGTCATTGAGCATGTAAGCACTGAATTGATGATCACTTATACTTTGACTCAAGACATGCCACCATTGAAATTCAAAGATCATGCAGAGAAAAAGAGAATTAGTTCCACTATGTAACGGTATATATAATTTTTGTATGACACTCTAATTTATTGTGATGTTTTCTCATATTCATGAGCGCATTAATTTATTTGAGAAAATACATCCGTGTAGGATCAAGAATAAAATATGAGGTTTTCATTAAGTATAGCTATCACATAAATAATCATTCTTAAGGAACTAAGTATATTGTAATGCATGGAAGGTAATACTCGTTATTAGAGGACTCATCGCTATAATTCATATACTTATTTCTTAAGAAGGGCAATCGATGGGATTAAGTTGAGATATTAGGTTGAACGTATGGACCAAGTGGGAGAATGTAAGATCCGTTTCTTCCTGTTTCTGTTTCTTCAACGAGCAATTGATGGTCCAACATTCACTCTTCAGTTTCAACATTTATAAAACTTCACTTCAGTATTCATGGAGTTATTGATTGAAAGGTAATTAAAGACATGGTTGATGGGAGCTTGGCAATATAAAAGGTTTTGGTCCCTAAACTCAAGCACGACAAACACTACAAAAAATACGAACTATATACACCATCAAATTCGGAGTGTTGGAGAACTCAGAAGCTTATAGAATATCATCAATTTTTGGAGGTATGAACTCGATATATGGGTTTTCAATTTTTTTTTCGATCGAAGTTATTTTCACTTAATTATTTTGTATTGATTTCATTCTTACAAAGTAAGGTGTTCGAGACTCTACTTTATTTGGATATATCTTGTTGACCCCATTGTAATAGTCATATTCCGTGTTAGAGGAGGGAGTTCGATTCTTTTTCAAGGCAAATGGTTCTCTTTTCGTTTCAACCAGCAAGGTGGCCGGTGTTGGACCCACCTCCGCCTGGTACGGAGTTGTCAAAAGACAACCATCACTGTGTGTCTTCCTTCACAAATGGGAGGTGTGAAACTTGCCCTTTTGGTTCGCACAAGGTTCTAAGGTTTCTATACTGTTCATGATGACTTTACAATCCCATTCTACATGACATCGACATATGTCGAAAGAACAATGTTTACAGCTTGTTAGGGTGATTTTCTTAATTTAACTGCCAAAACTCAAAACAAATGACGCAATCCATCAAGAAATTTGATGAAACGACAATCGAGAAATCGATAGAGTTCCGCAATATTCAACGTCAACGACAAGGCACATGTTGCTCACCATTTCCTCTTTGCCACTTCAAAATTTCTCCACATGATTTAATCCATCTAATCTTATCTAAAATCCGGCAACAAAGTTTACTAGATTCCAAAATGTCGTCAAACAGAATCCAAAGCAACAAAATTTGACAATAACATTCAAACAAAAATCATTTTCATTTAAACCTTATCAAAAAAGGAACATTAGTGGTCCTTATTCCATAGTCAAAATTGTTGTTCTGTGATATATACAAACAACAGTTGCCCATTCTTGATATCTTGAATTTCTGTATGCTGCAAAAAATATGGGCCAAACTCTTGGACAATATACTCGGAATATGTTTGGTACGCAACATTATATAAATCTAACTCACCGAACATGAAAGATAGATGAGCATAATATATATACATTCTACAGCCAAGAGGTTAAATCACCAAATTTATTGACCTTTACATTTGGGTAAAAAGTAATCGGGGTGAAGCGTTACTAATTACAATTACTTATCATTATTGCCATATTTCGACATCACAAATGCAAGGCTAGCTGCAATTTTCCATCTATTTTTCCATTATTCCAGGAAGCAGGGAAAAACTGCTGCTGCCCACATCTATGTATCCCTGCAGCGAAATAGAAACAATACGTGATGTATCCCTTGATCGTTTATATATAAATAGACGACGTCTGATTTACCACAAATGTTCGACTTTATCTAGAATTTAAAGGAAACCTGATCTTTCCGAGAGTTGTACCGGTTTCCTTTACCGATATTACAATAAATAACCTCCTCATCAGGCATGATTGGACATACATTATCTTAATTTTTTCAGGATGGTATTAAAGCATAATTTCAAGCAATCTGATAATGAATTTCAAGAATGCTGCAAAATGGTGTGAAAATGTAGCGATAAATCTTTGACCAGATTTCATCTTACATACATGATTTTTAGTTCAAAAAGGAAAGCTTTCTCAAGATCTGCATTTCCACAAGAACTTTGATGATAAATACCTAAGTAAGTATTTGGTAATTCACTTGCCCTGGTGGTGATAACCAGTTAGTAATAAAGAGATCCTGCCAAGAAAGAAAATTAAGTGTTAATACAAAGCTAATCTTAGCCACAATGCCCTGTACGTGCCAGGGGTACATCTAACAGCTTTCCCTCTGGCACGTACAGGGCCGACATGACCCTGTACGTGTAGCACCATTCTAAATAGTAATACGAACGCACCCTGCCACCAGTTCCCTCTCGAAGCCATGCCCGAGTCGTCCTCTGCCTCATATTTATTGAACTGATCATAAAGCAAAAAGATGTTTTAACACATTCTCAAATTTGATTTAACAGTAAAGAAAACAAATGGCTATTCACGACGATTATTCCAACATTAGCACTACAATATTCATATATTTAATTGCGGAATTTTCGATCAAACTTTCTGTTAAACGATCATTAAAGGACTAATCACCTCTATTTTTATTTTCTAGTGCAGTCCATAATCATTATAGGTGAAGAATACGATATATATTATGTTCAAGATTGGATAAATAATTGAAAAAGGACAATTAAAGGTGACCGACTTTAGTGCGTAAAGGGTACTAACAGTTGTAAAGCTAGATCCTTTGGTACTCTCCGGAAAAGTATAGAGGTCTTGACCACCATAGTATATCGATGAACTATAATTACAGGGTTTAGTTTTCTCCTCCTGAAAATTTGAATTCCTGTCCTTGCTTCGACTGCTCTGGCTTTGGCCTTCATTGCCCAGAGAATTGTTATCTGTACAAGAGTCTGTTAGTTGACATATAAAGCAAAATTAAGCACATAAAAAGCAATAGTGATACCACAAATTCGATTTTCAAAACTTTGAATCATCAGTAATCAATCATTCAGGCAAGTTCCATCAAGAATTGCACACCTGGAAATCCAGTCATGGCACTCCAATCCTGATTTACAGCATTATCTTTCTTCGAAGATTCGAATGAACGCAGAGAGTACTCCTGTCTCAGGACCTGAATCAACGAAACAATTTGATCATAAAGGGATTGAATCTCCTTTTCAAGGAAACTTTTGTTAACGTTGTTTTAATTCCATTCCCCTGAATAAGAAATACTCTAATCGAGTAAAGCCCCCCATTTCCTTTCAGGGTTTTTACCAAATAGGATGGAATTCATTCGCTAAAATTCTTAAACCCTCCAAATAAACCTCAAACGCTTAATTCTTGGGAAAAAAAAAAAACCCCAGCACATGGTTTAATCTGTGAAACAGAAAAAGGTAGCAATTCATTGACAGAATTCAACAGAATGCAAAGCCCATAAACGTTAATCAATCATGTACCTTATCAGGAGGCGTTAAGAGCGACCCGAAAATCTCAGAAGATGAACCAGAAGCAGAGTTCTTTGAGCCAAAAAGATCAGGAGTGAGTGAAGATCCTGATTGTGATTTTTTCCCTCCCTCCATTTTTTTATATTCTCTCTCACAAATCTATCTGATTCTTGAATAAACTGAATGATAGTTTGTTTCAAGGAGGGCCCTATATATATACAATGTCCACCGTCAAGAAACCCTCTGCAGATGTAACCGCCGTATTAATTGTCACAGAAACAAACAGAAACCTCGGAAGAAAAAGAGAAATTGAATAGAAAAAAGGTGCGTAAAAAAACAAAACTAGTCTTGACAAACCACGTGAATGATCCCTTAAACGTATATATCTGTATATATGTATGTAATTATTGTATCAAAAAGCAAACCCAAAAGGAAACTCTGCTTGTTCTCTCCACAATTAATTGCTGTGAATTAATTTGCTCTGTTTCTTTTTTTTGTTTCATCAGTCTTTTGTGTGGGTACCTTTTATTGCCACCAAAAACTTGGTGGATAAAAAAATTCATGTAAATCAAGTAAATTCGTATGAATGAGAAGTCTTTGATTTTAACATTATTTGAAAATTTTAGAAGTTCGTAGTTATACCAAGTTATGAACATAAATTAGTGAAAGCAAAAGTAGCTTTTAGGCAGGTAAGTTTATTTATGATCCAATAAATTCAGGATCAATCGAAAATTTAATTTGACGAAATCTTGTTAGCTTTAATGCATGGAGTTTAGTTGGATTAAATACGATCTTATCACATTACTTGTTCAAACAAAGCCATAATTATTGAAATTATCCCATTTTACGTCGAAAAATGTTAGGATGTCCACATCAATATTTGTTATTCTAGCTTCAATATAGACATGAAATTATCACATCTCATGCTTGTCACTCCAATATCTAGTTTTGCGATGAATGACGTCATATTATGGTAATTTATTGTCTTATCATTGTTGATCATCCTGGGCCCACATTATACTATTTATTTCTCTGATAAAGACGTGATACTGTAACAACTTTATTGTCTTATCATTGTCTTTACATTAAACGTTGAGACCAGTAGATTTAATGTAATTGTCCTCAGCCCACATTCAGCTGCCCTTCCGTTGGAGGAATTCTTGCATAGTGTCATGAGACTGTTTACGCATTGATTGACATATGCTTCCAATGATTATACGATAATCAATGGCAAACTGAACCAATCAATAGGAGAAAATTGAGAAGCATCTGCTTGCTTGGGGTGGGATCAAAAGGATACATAATCGATAGAAGATGAGACAAGCTAATTATCTTATGCATCGATGACTAGCATACGGGGGCTCACGATTGGTTATATTAACCTTAAAATACATTTTTATCATCGTCGAAAATCAGGAAACACATCCCATGTGCGCTTAAGCATTTATCTCCGGTAAGCTTATTTCAAGACCTATATAAGTGGCTACTCCCCAATGCAAGAAAGCATTTACCAAGGGTAAGCTTATTAATCTAGTCGAATTGCCTTTGAAAAAAACTGGCTTAAACGCATGAGGATAAGAGAAAAGCTGAAAAAAGACAGTTGTTGGCTTATTTTCTAGCATTTACGCTTAGCCAAACGTGCTCTAAATTAGATAAAATCTTGTCAAAATTGAAAACTTTCTAAACAATGCCTTATCTCATCAACACGTCGGACCAAAAGGGGTGGGTCTTGTTCACTCTGTATCTAACATTAATATACTTCAGATACAGTACATGGAATTTATGAACACTACCTACTTAGAGAGGTAGGACACACATTACATTTATGAATTTATGCTACCAAAATATAATAAAATCGACACGTATAAGTATTTCATTTAATGCCGTCGCGATATCACACGGCTCATACGTTGTACACCCAAGTTGAAATATATTTAGTGTCTCGCTAAATAGGAAAATGGACCCCAAGTTGGGGTCCGTAAAACAATGCAATTTTAGTAAGGGTTTTGTAATGTTTTTAATCATTTAAAGAAAATGAAAAAAAAAATTGGTCAGGTATGGTTTGACACGATCGCTCCATGCCGAGCCGCCTGACTCTTTTGACACCCAGAGTAATAGAATTGACAAACTTCACGACTTTTTCGTGTAAAGTACAAAGCATATGATGAGTATATATGTAATCTTGTTAGGAATCTTGACAACTAAAGTTATTATAAAGTAAGGTTCGAAAAATATGGACGGATGTTAATGGCTGAATGGAAGTAATTGTTTGAATTTGGCACGTTAATAGAAGGGAAGTTTTAGTCTTTGAAGTATGTGTTTTTTCTGCATACTTTTACTATGCGTTACGCAAAGAGATACTTACAATGTACAAATTCAAATCAGAATTTTTGAAAATTCAAAGATTTGGATAGGGTTTAAAGCATTTGCACTTCGCTTGGATGTTCCTTTCAATGATTATAGTGTGGTTAAACAAATTCTTTTTCTTATGTTTGACTTATGATGAGGAAGACTTAAAACAATTGAAACGTGATAATGTTTGATTATTCTTTCTATTGTCTAACTCGTTTTATTGAAATTGTGTTATTCGAACACATCTTTTTCGTCATCCTAATTTTTTTCGTTCATCTGGTTTACATCTCGTTCTTTAGGTATGCAATAATTGATATCATAAAACACAATGAGTTCAAAGGGTTCGTTTGACAGATCTTTTGAACATATTAGAATAATTATCTAAAAGTGTTTTTTTCAAGCTAAAAGAGTTTTTTCAAAAAAGTTGGCATAATGTACCTTTTTCAAGAAATTCTCTTGCAAGAAGTAAAAGCCCTATCAAACAAATATGAAATTTATAATAAATCTTTTTATCGAACAAATTAGTTCTCCATATTGTTTTAAAATAGAAACACAAGAAAAAAAATCAAGTTTTACACACCACATGTATGGGACGACTTAAATTATAATATAAACCATGTTAAAATTACCTTTTAATCAAATATTTAGTAAGAGTCACAAGTTATTATTAATTTATTAGCTACATATTTTATTGGACTTACAATTTATAAATACTTAAAAAGTTACGATTTTAGTATATTTCGCTAATGTTAATAAATTGTATAATCAACTAAACCATAATATATACCCACGTATTTTTTAAGATCCAAAAATATAAATACCACTTATTATTATTATTTTATAATTTACATAATTTATAAACACTTTTCAAACACATTTTTGTTTATTAAAATTTTCACGTGAATTAATTTTTTTTTAATTTAACTTGTGGAGTCGCCGCGTGCTTTATTATGCCACGTGGAGTGTTCGCCCGCCGTCGAATCCTAGATGCATTTTTGATGGGAAAGAAGCCCACTAATGTCTTCATCATAGATCATCAATACCATAAATCTTTTCAACTATTTTTTATGGGCTAACTGTCCTATCAAAAGAAAATTAACTTTTTCTTTATCCAATACATAAGTATTCTAATCCTACACTGCAAACCTGGAAAAAATAATAAACATTTACCCCAATAAATCATTTCTTTATTTTTTTATCAAAAGTTATTACTCACTCCGTCTCATTTATATACATTCAATTTCCTTATTTTCTTGTCCCAATTATATAATCTTATTTTTTTTATTAAGAATATTTCGTTTTATTCGTTTACTAATATACCCTTACTTATTTACTACTTTCAATAATAATTTACTACTGGGTATTGATAATTAAATGAGGGTAAACTAAGAA